>OZ026548.1:1360000-1375000 GCA_964020155.1 Chondrilla cf. caribensis
GATAAAGCAGGTCCCACTGTACCATACTGGTGACCATCCTAGAGAGGTGGCTGTTCATACAGGTCCCATGGTACTAGAACACACACACACACACACACACACACACACACACACACACACACACACACACACACACACACACAGCACACTCACTGCTCTCTTTGTTCCCTTTTTCACTCTTTCTACTACTTCTCGGGGAGCTGGTTGGGTTAGGTGTGTGTAATTGTTGATGTTGAATATTTGCTTCTGCTTTGTAACTGGCGTGCTGATCTTCTCCGGGGGTGGTAAGCTCAGTGGGGTGTTCCTCGCAGAACTCACCACGGATGGGGGAAGTACCTTGTCTCCCTTCATGGATTCGCTGGTTTCATGTTCAAGGAAACTAGCAAAGGAGTCGTGGTCATCATCGTCTTCTTGGGTGGAGTTCTGTCCTTGACTGACATTCTCCATCTCCTCCTGACTCTCCAAGGCGGCCAAATCGCTGTCCTGTTTCTTGCCTGGAGCGGATTACAGAATACAAGAAATGCACATAACATGTTAGCGTCAGGCAACATATTGATATTCGTACACAGATATTTGCAATATCTGAAGGATATTGACAACATATTGATATTTGTACTTAGATAGGATAGGATACTTAGAGTAGGATATTGATATACAGTGGAACCTCTATTAAAGGACTCTCCCAATAA
This sequence comes from Chondrilla cf. caribensis, assembly GCA_964020155.1. Taxonomy (NCBI): domain Eukaryota; kingdom Metazoa; phylum Porifera; class Demospongiae; order Chondrillida; family Chondrillidae; genus Chondrilla; species Chondrilla cf. caribensis. Next base: position 1,360,690 of record OZ026548.1, read on the forward strand.
AAAACACCACAGAAATTACCTCCCTACAAAGGACACTTTCTTAGCCCCCAAAAATAAACTTTCCTATAGTGCTAATACATTTTTCACCTTTGAAGAGTGGACAACCTCTCTACAGGGGACAAATTAGCTTGTCCCAATGTGTCCTTTATAAAGAGGTTCCACTGCAATACCATGTACGTGCATACGTTGGATCAGTATCGAGACATTGCATCATGATATCTGACACTATGTGTTATTGTTGTAGCCCTTCTAGGTGTGCTACAGCAGTGATGATAGCATAGTAGAGCATCTTGCTGTTGCATACACAGACATTAGCCATGTGAAGACACTGTTGAAGTCTATAGAGAGGTGTTGAAATGTGCAAGCAAACAGTCTTAGTTGAAGATCTAAGCAAGGGGATATTACAGTACAGTGAATACTCATTAATCTGCTACAATTCGTTTTTGAAGAATATGGTGGATTAACGAGTTTGGCAGATTAACTGGATATTCATTGGTACTTGTACATTACATTGGTAATGGGAAATTGTGGCAGATTAAAAGGTTTGGTGGATAAAGCAGCGGCGGATTAACGAGAATTCACTACATAGTTACATCGGGATATTGATAGGGACTAGTTAGTTGAATACTCTCAAGTGACTATCGCCCTGCACTCTAATATGTCATTGGCATATGTCATTGGCATATGTCATTGGCGACACATACACACGTAACAGCTGTGTGAGCTGTGGTGTACTGCTGGTGTATATTGACTGCTATGACTATCAAACCATCATTAGTCTTGTGTTATCGGTTCCAATCGAGGGTTTGTTGCTAATTGTGCCTGTGTGATTGTTGCAGACAATGTAAGTTGCAAACTGCATTGCGTTACAAGAAACATGTGCTACTGTATGAAATAGAGTCCATGTCAGAGGAGTGAGGTGGGTGAACTGAGCTTGATATTATTGCTCTTGAGAATTATCAGTGAACTCTCTGGTGACATTCAACACAGACAATCTGTTGCAGACAATGTAAGTTGCAAATTGTATTACGTTACAAGAAACATGTGCTACTGTATGAAATAGAGTCCATGTCAGAGGAGTGAGGTGGGTGAACTGAGCTTGATATTATTGCTCTTGAGGAGAGTTACTTATCAGTGAACTCTCTGGTGACATTCAACACCAAAGAGTGAATTGGATTCATTCCATTTCTACTGATACACAGGAAGACCAGGGTCCTTCACACATACCCAGCTGTACTCTGGCAATTACAAAGCATTTGAACCATTTACTGATCTTGAAATTGAAAATAATGTTGCCATGACAACATGATTCAAAGCAAGGCTTAATGTAAAGGTAACAATTTGCATACACTCAAAGTTGTCCAGAGAGGTCTAGACAACTTGAGTGTACACAAATTAAGAAGTCTAGACGACTTTGAGTGTATGCGAATTGAGAAGTATAGACGACATTGAGTGTATGCAAATTGAGAAGTCTAGACCACTTTGAGTGCATGCGAATTGAGAAGTCTAGACAACTTTAAGTGTATGCAAATTGAGAAGTCTAGACCACTTTGAGTGCATGCGAATTGAGAAGTCTAGACAACTTTAAGTGTATGCAAATTGAGAAGTCTAGACCACTTTGAGTGCATGCAAATTGAGAAGTCTAGACAACTTTGAGAGTGTATGCAAATTGAGAAGTCTGGATGACATTGAGTGTATGCAAATTGTCTCCTTTACATTGCCATTGAAAAGGAATGGAGGGAATTCACCAGACTCTAGTGTTCACTGCTGTGAGGGATAGGCAGTGCAGTACGGAGATTCTCAAACGTGGACCACTTAACTACCATATGCACGTAAGTGAATGTACATTCAGTGAAGGCTTCTCCCACCAGGGAAATACCTTCCAGTCCTTATCTCCGACTTTGTACGGCTTATGTAGTTGGAGACTACATACACAAAAGTTTGAGGACTTGCTACTGTGTTTAGCCAAAATCATGACTAAGAACGGCTTGGTACAGGATGGAGTATTTTCATTATCGTGCGCTATCATGTTGCATAACACAGACATGCTAAAGTGATTCTAAATAACCTGTTAGCAAGGCTTGCACTGAGAAGAAGGAACAGGGAGCACCTCTCTCTCTTCACATCAAAAGCAGACCATCCATTGTTTTAAGCTCCTAGCCACAGCATTGGTACACATCAAGCTACTACTTGTAGAATCATGAGCCCGGGTTACACCATAGCAGTGAAGTGTTTATTTAAATTGGTCCAAAACACCCCAAAACGAGGTTAACTTGAATCGATTACACGATTACTTTCAAGCACCTACGTACATACATGTTCATGTCTTTAACAAGTCTGAACGCAAAGTGATTTGGGAAGTGCTTTAGCAATCATGTGTAACTGGGGCTACGGGCTGAATGTTGTCTACTTAAGATCCCAACTAAGTACATACATACTTAGCTGCAATACAGTGGTACTTGTCTACAAAGCCTGTTAGCTACAATCATTACTGCAGACATTTCTAAACCAAGACCTGTGTATGTATACAGGTTGGTGTACATAGAGAGCAAATGAAAGCATTACCAGCTGTTCCTATGTTTGCCTGTCTGCAGCTCAATACACAGGGTGGTGATCAGGACCTACATGTACGTACATGTGTACGTATGTACAGTGCATATGTACGTACATACAGCATGTATACAGTATGTACGTATGTTATGCATGTTGGTATGTGCATGTAGCTTGATACAACTGATACAGAGTACCTACGTACATAGGACCTACACATGCACATACATTAAGTATTATTACATATTATTATATGTATATACGTACGTACATTTATATAATATAATATATATTATGTATACCTATACAACACGTCTGTATTTAGGCATGTACTTTAGTATGTGCTTTCAGGTACGTATGATGTGTTTGTGAGTGTATGTACGTATGTACAAATGTATCATATGCAGTGTATGAGCATAATGTTGTACTATGGATGGTTTGAAGGTGTTTGGGACAAGTACTGTGTGTAGTGGATCAAAGTAGACTTGCATTGTCGTGTGTGTACATGTGTTTCTGGAGTGTGGTGGGTGGTGTTCTGCACCGTCACAATCAACCTGTACACCAATGTATACCAGCACACACACAAACCAACAGTTCAGACGTGTACAGTGGGACATGATTGATCAAAACACAAATGCAAAATTTCAGCATACAAACGTTCTTTGCTGCCAAAACCGACCATAATATGTACATACAGCAATACGTTGCTGTGTTAGTGGCAAAATGAAGGAGTTTGTTTGAGTTGTATAAAGTGTGTGCTACTGTACATGTTACAATGCAAAAACATGTGCAAATGTACGTGTGTATACTAAGTGAGTTGGCCACCAGTGATATGTATGTAAATATGTACATGAATATCAACAGTTTAGATGATAATATTCGTACAACGTGACACTTAAGGGATGATTGATGCTCTATTCATTCACATGGATCACTCAGTTACCCAAACACAACTGGAATGTACGCAATATATGTACGTATGTACATACGTACATATAAGCATACACAAGCATGCACACGTATATACTGTACATATTCATCTACGCATACAAGCACACACACACACACACACACACACACACACACACACTATGTGTAGGAATGTACATACGAATGTATGCACCAACTTTCACAATCAACATATACATATGCGTATGTACCTTCATCATCACTGTACGATTTTTCCATCTTTTCAATATTCTCATCAGATAACAGATCATCAGAGCCCATTCTGTTCTTGGGACCGAGAGGTTGTGGAGATGGGATGGTGTCGTTACGTACAGGCGGGGGCCTCTTGTCCGGCACGACCTCCCTGTCGTTCAGTCGTATTTCTTCCAAAATCCCCGTGTTCTGGAATGGCTTGGACGAGATGAGTGGTAGAGGCTTGTCGGTGAACGTTACAGGTACCTTGCTGGCCACAATTTGTCGCACCTGCTTCAGTAACACCTCCTGAGCAGTGTGGGGGTCTCCCAGCTCTATTACCCCTGGGTGGGTAGTGCGCCACGGGTTGGTCCCGGTGTACAGGGTGTTTTGCACCGTTGTGGGGTGAAACGGGTGGCGCATGGGGGGAAAAACATTTTGAACAGTTGTTGGAATTCTGCAGTGGGAGGAAGTGAGGGAAAAAAACATGGCCGATTTCTGCGTAGCACTTCACCACAGTTTAGATAACACGATGAATAATTCATGATTTAGAAAACCATTGCCTACAATATTGGGACAGAGAAGTTACTAGGGGGAGAGAGGAGAGAAGCAAAATCCAAAGCACGAACGATCTCCTTCTCAAGCCCACGCACAAGATGGCTGCTTGAATTACTGTGAAAACAAACAGCAATACTAACCGCGCTGAGAACGATTCGCTGATGTTGGTAGCTATTGGTTGCTGCGACGGGAAATTGTTGTGTATATGAATCGAATTTCCCGATATTTGGCCAGCTTTTTGGTACAGTTCACTTTCCAAAGCAGGTTTAGGCACAGTTTCAAGGTCCTTCGGATCTGCTGGGGTGACAGACATTGCGCTCGGTGACGAGTCTAGAGACGCCTCCCGATTGCTGTTCGCCACAGAAATCTGCTGCTTTCAAAACCAGGCTTGCTGGACTCGATTCCTTAGCTAAATTTGTGTCAAATCAATGATACTTCTTCAGTGATATGTACGCGGTTGCTCCTTCCTTTTCCTATCTTCACTCAGCAATTTTGTGGTCACACACTGATTACGTCATCACCAGTTAGCGCCCTGTACTTCCTGTTAGCACCCTGCACTTCCTGTAACAATACCATATATAGTCAACGAACGGTTGCTGTTGTCGGGAGTCCGCAGGACTTTTCGAAGTCAAATTCGAAGTATTTGGGTGGAAATGTCGACCAAAAGGAGCTATGAGTTGAAAAAACTCGTAAAGGACCTCGGTAAGCTTGTTTCAGAGTCAAAAACAGGTGAAAAGGATAGAAAATTAAAAGGATTATTATTACATTTGAAGAAGGAAATATTGCGCAATAATGAAATGGCGGTTAACTTCCGGGAATTAGATGGACTCAAATTAATTTGTAACATCTTGCAAAGTCACACCACTGTTCGGGATAGCATTGTTGCGCTGTGTCTCAGCTTGTCAGCCAACCTGTCAGCTCTTGACCCAGAGACAAAGAAGCATGTAAGTGCAAACACAACTACATTTAACTCTTTACAAGAAATGATACAAGTGCACACACATGTATTTGCAAAATCTTCACACAAAGCATGTACATGTACATTTAGCTATCACTCACTCCCTTCCTCCTTGTGTATGGTTTTCTTATAGTTTGCCTTGCCAGGTTTCCAGGGCATCTCTACCCTGGTTGTACCCCTGCGTCCGAGGCTGATTTTTATATCCATTGGTACACTTTTGAAAGTAATAACGAGAATTACCCTCGTAAAGGAGATACGAGTCTTATTAATGGCTAACGGAGCTCCATTTAGAGGACGGGAGATATATCCCTCCTCCTTCGTGGCAAGCTTGAGTTTTGTTGGTAGCCGAATTCAATAGATTCAATCCACAAAATACAATCTCCCATAACATATGTAAGAGAAATTAATCAAATCCACCTTGAGGCAATTTTCTATTTTCCCTGTTTGTTATTATGTCAGTCTTCTCCTGTTAGTTGCCATGGAGATTTGTCCATGTATGTTCTCGACCTGTGTTCTCTTCTCATCATCATTTTGCCTTCCATTTTTTCTATCACAGCTGGCTTGTAGTGAAAGAGCAAATGTTTTAAGTGAGTACTAAACACTCCATCACATGTTACTTGATAGAATTCAGGTCCTTTGCACGTATGCAGAAGTTTCGGTTAGGGAAATTACCTAGAGGGTTTTAAGTTGTTAAATATTCAGGCCTGCCCCCCCCGGGGAGATTTATTATATCACAGTTGTGAACACCAGGGATGATGTGGATAGGATTCAAGTGAGGGGGAGTGAATTGTCCCCATATTTTCAGTTTACTGCATGAAAACTTGTAGAAATGACTTTCATTTCTTTTAAAAAAATAAAAAGTGAGAGAAGGCGGGGGTGGCAAATTTACCCGATGGGACTCAATACTGTAGACTAATCCAACCAAATTTAGCCCTGCAGGACTCAAAAATGTAGACTAATCCAGCCAAATTCAGCCCTAAAAGACTCAAAAATGTAGACTAATCCAACTAAATTTAGCCCTGTGGGACTCAAAATAGCAAATAATTTGTATGACAGAACAAACTTGTACAATTTTTATGATTAAGTCAAATCTCTCAAACACTTCGAACCCTCATCCACAAACTACCTGATCTTTGGTCAGACTACTGGTTCTCATTTGTCCGTGAGCTTTCACTCTGTGTTCTGTTTGTCATTTGTAGTTGAAATCCTGGAGCAAACGCAATCTAATGACGTTATCAACTGTGGGTCCCGTCTCCTTGGAAACACAGCCCCTCACATCAAACCACACAGTGGATTACATGTGAGGATCCCGAAAATCATCGTGTACTACATAGGGACAGTGGAGGACACCAACTGCAGGTTGAGCCTGCTCAGGACTATTCGTATACTAGCCAGGACTCCATCCTACCGAGTGGAAATGTTGAAACTCGACGTCATTTGCTACATTTGCCAACTGCTTGAATCCCAGCACAGGGACCTGGTGACCGCGGTTTTGCAAGTCCTGAGTGTCCTATGTAGCGTGGACACAGAGGCAGTTCTGCAGTTAACCTATTCGCAGCATTTTCCGTGTCTCGTTTCACTGCTTGCAGACGCTGACCTCAAAGTCAGTAAAACAGCCACATCAATTGTTCTCTCCCTGGCCAATGTCTCAGAGTGTAGAGGCATCATAGGATCTTCTGGAGGCATTGAGAAACTCCTGGACTTGGTGAAGACGGACAAAGCAAAACAACTCCGCATCCACACGAAGATCATTAAATCACTTTCCCTTTGCTGTCAAGATGTGATCTGTCGACAGAAGTTGAAACACACAGGAGGTCTTCATCAGCTTGTGAGCGAGTTGAAGATGGAAGAATATCCGTTTGGTAATCCTGTTGTAACTTCAATTCTGTCGGGTTTGCTTTGCTACTACTTCGACGACCCTTCTCTCCAGTTCATGGTTCACAAGTTGGATCTAACAAAGGTGCTGGCGTTGCGTCTGGAGCAAATGACTGCTGAAATGGAGAGGAAGGAACAAATTGGCTCCCAGGAGGATGAAGTAGACAAGGATTGCAAGGTTGTCATCACTTCGGACGAAGGAGGCATTGAGAGTGATAGGGAGAGTAGTACAGTGTCTGACTGTCTCTCTTATCCAGGGTCGGAATCCACTCCTCTACGAGATAGCTCTCCTCATCCTCCAAGTGACCTGTTGTCCTCAACCGAGTCTTCTCGTTCCAGTACGCCAGTCAGCAGTGGGCAGGATGAGGACGGCATTCTTCCACAGAACCCAGGCCCATCAAAGCACCCCAATCCACTGTCACCTGAATGGAACGGAGGAGTCTACCCTGTCGAGTATTGTCCTATCAATGACAGTTTCATTAAAGAAAGCTGCCATGACACGTCTGTGTTTGAAGGCATTCTGAAAACACTGGCAGTGTCCCCGCCTAGTTCTTCAAGAGGAGGTGTGTCTTGTGCATCTCCCGAAGGTTTTGAACCCACCCCTCATGATCTCATCGACAGTCTCCTAACTGCCCCAAGTCCTTACTCCGCCCCTTTACCCCCAACTCGCCCAGACACCCACCTCACCCGAGGTGAATCCCCCAGTAGTCACCCACTCCTCGCTTTGATTTCACGTCTTTCGTTTCTCCCCGACTGTCTCCCCAGTCTGGCGCAACACAGCCTTCTTCTCCCTTTGATGAAGTACTTCTCTCTCACTCGCGGACAGGACCAGAGGTGCTTCACAACCCTGAACAGAATCTTCAAAAATCACCACTGCCTGTCGGATTGTATTTCATGTCTGTGTGCTCCCTATGTTTGGGTGCATATCTGCATGAGGTCGCCACACGTGGAACTACCACCCACTGACAGCCACTTAGGAGGTTTGGAGGTCAAAGGTGTGGAATCAACCACAACTGATACAGTAGCTTCTGATGCTGTGAGTTTGGAACAGTCTTCAAGCACCTCAAAACCTATCCCAAGTACAGCAGTTGCCCGCTCTCCTCAGTCAACAGATCCGCACGCTCCATCAACTGTCACACTCACACCTGCATCAACAGGCTCCCACACACCTGCGTCAACCATCTCCCACACACCTGTGTCAACGGGCTCCCACACACCTGTGTCAACGGGCTCCCACACACCTGTGTCAACGGGCTCCAATACTCCCACTTTGGGTACAGCACACTGTCAAAATTGTCCATCTGTTCCAACTTCCAAGAAATCCGCCTCTTTTGGCTTGATGGAAACATTGATATTGACTTGTAACAAGAACTACAGCCCCTCTCTCCACCATCCGACAAATCCTTTGGATTTGACATGTGCAACCTCTGGTGTGTGCTTTCCAAAAAGAGGCATGGAACTGTTGGAGAATCTAGCGAATGTAGCCATGTCCCCATATGGGACTGGTTTATTGGCGAACATGTTGCAAAGAGGAAGTGAGAAAGAAAAAATGGCTGCCGCACTTTCAGTTCCTTTTTTGACATCGTAAGTGTACGTGTGTGTGTGTGTGTGTGTGTGTGTGTGTGTGTGTGTGTGTGTGTGCGTGTGTGTGTGTATGTGTGTGTGTTTGTGTCTGTTTATCTGTGTACATCCACGAATTACATTTGTGTATATGCGAATAGACTCTTGCATATAAATATTTGCATATTCCTTTGTGTACCTAGTGATCCTAAGGTGATGGTGAAGATGATGGCAACCTACAACGGCTTTGATTCCCTAGCTAACATTCTGTTACATCCTGAAGAACACTCAGATTTTGTTGATATTGCTCTCGAGACACTCTGCGTCATTGTACAGAGGTGTAAGATAAGGGCTGTTGCCATGACGAGGGGGAATCCCAGATGTTGTAGGAAATCAGAAGGTGGGATCAGATCAGAAGCAACCGTAGTGCATGAAATTGCTCAGGTGACAGCAAGCTTACATCCTCAGGATTTGACTACCCCTCCCACTTATTGTTTGACCCCGCCCCTTAACTGTTGCCCGTATGTTAATGTACAGAAGGAGTATGATGGCAGCGGACAGCCAATTGCAAAAAGATCAAAATTCGATTTGGAAAACCAATGCTGTTACGCAGAGGCTTTGGAGAATGAGAATCCGGATGTGGTATTCAAAGTTGAAGTGGAAACTGAGGATGGCAAGAGGGAAGAAGTCGCTTTTGAGGCTCACAAATCCATCCTGTCTTCAAAATCAGTTGTGTTTGAAGCAATGTTCACAAGTGACTTTCGCGAATCAAGAGAATCGTGCGTCATTCTCAAAGATGTCACTTCTTTGGCATTCAAAGGTCTTTTACACCATACCTATGGTTGCAGACTAAACTGTCCTTTCTTTGGAAATGCAGTGTTGGTGTCTCCATCCAGTGTGTCCGGAGAAAACCCCACGCTGTCTCCAACAAGACAGAAGCTGGACTTTGACAGTCCCCCTCCACAATTGGATGCCAACAAGGTGACACTATCTCAACAATGGGATAGTTGTTTACATGTTGACATGTTGACATTAGCTGATCAGTACTTCCTGGAGGATCTTCGTAGAGACTGCGAGGAAGTTCTGAGTCTTAACATCAACAAAGAGACAGTTGTGGATCTGTTTACGATGGCCACTCACCAGCGGGCCACTTCTGTGCAAGCTCACTGCATCGAGTTCTTGTTCAGCATTGCAAGTCCAGACGAGCGGGCTAGAGTAGCAAGACAGTTGATGTCCAGTGGAAACATGGACGACGCATTAAAAGTTCTCAAGGAAATAACGAATCTTCACTAATTATTATGTAAATATTCAAACAAATATCATTGTTCAATACTTGTGTGTTAGTTTTACCATATGTTTATGTACATACATACGTATGTGTATATACACAATACTTATGTAATTTTATGTGTATAATAATGTATGCATATGTGCATTTGGAATTATATACGTATTTATATGAATATTTAATTTTTTCTCTATATATGTAGCATGAATATTATGCTACGTTTATATAGTTACATACGTAATATCAGATATACATACTGTGATTCCGGAAAATAATGTCTGATTAAAATAATACGAATCATCCAAATCTGGAGTAGAATTATATAAATGCTATTATAAAATGCGCAATGCCATTTCGAACACCAGGAACAATAATGAGCGTTCTAAATAACACGCCGGTGAATTCACTCACAAAGTTCGCATTTATAAAATACTGCATTAATTTCCGTAATTACGGTAATATGAATCCCATATCACCTATTATTCATGTGAACAAAATGGATCTGGATTCATGGAATACATGGCATACATACAATATTCTCTAACACAACACTGCATGTCCAGTTCTATGGAGAGTACAGTTCTCAGTTGGTCAAGTTGAGAAGGTTGTCACTGAGCAGAGATGGTGTTGGTGTTGAAGAACCGGAAGAAGATCTAAGAGATGAGGATGGACGAGAGCCAGCACTCTTCTTACGACCACCAGATTTGGCTGTCACGAGAGGGCTGGAAGAAGGCGTGTGTGAGGGCGTGTAGCTCCGCCTTAGGGAGTGGTCCACACTTCGGATGGGTGTGGTTTTCTGGGCAAGTTTACGAGCAGCTGGAGACAGGAGCTTCAATTTGTCGTTTGGCGTGGGTATCCTCAAGGCATTCTGAATACTAGGACTGCAGAGCAACGAAGAAATCATTATGTGATAGCATCTAGCACATACGTACAGGTGTGCCCGTCTATGCACTTTATTTCAATATACACCATACATCAAAGGGTGCTGGCGTGCAGTAAATAATTGCTTACTACACTCTGTACTGACTACAAAGTGTGCAAAACAACTTTCAATGAGTGTGCAGCTTCGCGTATTATTTCAGGCCCCAAATATGATACACCATCTAGCTTTTTCTCATGAGATGACAATGTACCTAACGATGCTAATAAAGACTCTTAAAAGAAAAAGTGGATAATCTCCCTGATTTTCAGGCTCTCCGAATTTTTTGACAAAATGAGCCAGTTCCAGTATGTTTATGCAGTAGTATTGAATCTTCAGACTTGGCCATCAGGTCTGTGGTCAGTAACTTAGTCACTACGGTGAACATATGTACTGTACCTATTGCATATGTACACTGATCCACACTACAAAATAACTTGGTGTAGCCCAGGCTCTAACCCTCATTTACAATATTGTGCAATCATCCCCCAGCCACCAGCAAATAAAATGGCAGATCAAGGACTGGCTATGCTAGACTAGCTCCAAACTACAGTGCTTGCTTTACCTTGATTTGAGAAGAGATGTAGTTGCTGTCTCCAACGCTTTTTTCTTTCTTTCAGTATAGGCCTTGCTGGCTTTCACAGCAAGCTTTACACCAATTTGTTCTCGTTTTGGAGCCTTTGGCATCTTGAAGGATGGCCCACCCGAGTGTGAAGGAGTGGTTCCACCATCTAGACGAAGGGGAGTCCCCTCAACAGTACCCCATGTCATCAGTGGCGATGCATCAACACCTAGAGCAATTCAGAAGTTGACGTGGAAGAACACTACTAAAATTTATGCTTACAGCTACACACACACACACACACACGCACACACACACACACACACACACACACACACACACACACACAAACACACACACACACACGCACACACACGCGCACACACACATACACACACACACACACACACACACACACACACACACACACACACACACACACACACACACACACACACACACATGCACACACACACACACACACAAACACACTCACACATGCACAAACACACACATACACACACCTGGCTGTATTACTGGTGTTGATACAAACCCATATCCGTTCACACTGGGTTCATCCTCCCCTTCCAAGATTTTACCGTCAACACCAACCTTGTGTCCTGTAGGCTTATGGTCACTATCACCCGATTTGGGATCAAAGTCATTCAGTTGAGCAAGAAACTCCATTGAAAGTCGAGTGTTTGAGTGAACGATCTCCTTCTGTGTGATACCTGCCTCCATCCTCTCCTTCAGGGACATTTCAACACCCTCGGGAACATACATTAGCGAATTCTTGGCTTTGTAACTCCAGGTTTCCACTTGGAGTTTGTTCTGTAATTTTCCTTTCGGGACCAGTTCTTGAGATGAGGAATTCCCTGTGCTTTCCTCCTCGCTACCGTCTGTCAAAGCCAGCAAACCACTACCTCCCTGACCATCTGAAGACGAGTATTCTATTGCAAGTTGTTGGTTTACCTCCTGTTCTTGTTTGTACAGCCACGAGTACTTCATCCTGTGCTTCTCCAGCGCCTTCTCTGCCAATTCATTGTACGAGGCATCATCTTCACTGTGATATTTCGACAGGTATTCATCCAGACCAAAATCGCTGGGGTTTTTCGTCTGTTTTGCACGGCTTGATTCATCTACGGTATCTTCATCACTTTGCTGAGTGGAAGATCTCTTACGTGATTCTTCACTGTAGGACGGTGTATCGGTAACCCTCGCAGAAGGTGTTGTGATATCACCTACGTACACAAGTACACACATAACATACGTAGGCAAGTACATATATGTACACACAGGATATCAATACACAAAACAGATAAATATGTACATATGTACGTATGTATGTATGTATGTACGTATGTAGATGCACATAGTTCTAAATTTAGCATTTTTGTAAAGTGGAACCTGTCTGATGTGGTCACCTATGGGACCTCATGTACAGTGGAACCTGTCTAATGTGGTCACCTGTGGGACCTCATGTACAGTGGAACCTGTCTAATGTGGTCACCTGTGGGACCTCATGTACAGTGGAACCTGTCTGATGTGGTCACCTGTGGGACCTCATGTACAGTGGAACCTGTCTAATGTGGTAACCTGTGGGACCTCATGTACAGTGGTGGCTGTGTTACCGATATTGAATGGTATATAAAACATTGAGACATGCAGGTATGGTGAGGATAACACAACGTGATCACTCTGGGGTGGTATCCGTTCACACACGATCCACTGTACATCCCGTTCCCTCCCTGGGCCCAACGGTACACTTATGTATCATTCCTGAACACAAAACCTAACAACTCACGAGCAGAAGGTGTTCGTGTGGTTTCAGCCAATCGTTCCGAGAGCTCCCTCATTCTGGCATAGTCTTGTTCTTTGGAGGCTTTGATGTACTCCAACTGCATCTCCAACTTTGGCAGATCTGGGAAGAAATCTCTCCTGATAATCTTGCTTATGTTCTGTACTCAAGAAAAGATTACAATAATATTATAAAGGATAAAAGACCTGACTTCAGAAGTCAAGATACTTGGAACTACAGCAACAGTGACAGTCAATTAGAATCTTAATACAGTCTTAAATCAGGATTCTTGACAGTCGGCCTTCAAGTGATCAGTAACTTGGTAGCATAGTATCACACCCGGGTCTGAAAAGGCGAGAACTACTCCGAAGCCTCGAAAAAACCTACAAAGGTTACTCACTTCAGTGAACGAGTCTTCATCGAGTGTATCTTTCTTTGTTACAGTAACCACGTGGTCTGAAGATTCCTTCTGAACAAGTTGACCTGATGTATTTTTCAAAATTACTTCTTTCCCAACGGACGCCATCGTCGTTCAATCGTTCCCGGTGACGTAATGGTGACGTTACGAGCAGAAGGGGCTTTCCCTAGCGTGATAACCATGTGACTTCCGACGACCTTTTCAAAATCCTCGGGGTAGTTTGTAATGTGTTTCTCTTTCAAGAAATGGGCTACTCACATCACAGTGGCTTGCTTCTTCCTTTGCGGAGGCATAGAGTACGGTAAGTTGGTATCAGCTAATACATCATCTCGTATGGCAGGTTTTGGTTATTTTACGTTTATTTTATACGAACACTATAATTGGCTCGGACATGCGCATGCCTTAGCTAATTTGCTTCGAATGTCCAATATTACAACCTTACACACGCTATCTATTGTGTGGGTGTTTATCTTGTCCTTGGTTATTAGGCCAACATACTCCATTACTACTTGCACTTCACTTGTTCCCTATCTCGTGCTAACCATGTCGACCAGTAAGTACCTCTGGTCAGAAGTGGTCGCCTGCTTAGCTACATATCATGCTCTGTGTTGTGTTGCGTTGTCCACAGGTATCATCCTGCCAACAGCTCTGGACTTCCTCACTCTCCACTTCCACGCTGAACCTT
>OZ026548.1:1380000-1415000 GCA_964020155.1 Chondrilla cf. caribensis
ACATCACATTTGGAGTTATTCTTGGACTGTTACTGATCATTTTGGTGAGATTGGGCAAGTGGATCCTTGATATGCACACACACACGCACAAAGTCTTTTCTCCTTCATTTAGATCATGACTCTGATATCCTTCAAGCATCTCAAGGAACCCACAATTGATAGTGGTGTCCAATCAGTTCATGTAGATCTCCCAAATGAGCAATAAGAAATTACTGATTTTGTAATTTTTATCACGGAATATTTAATCTCATATTTATGATCAGTCATGATTGATTCACCTCTAAATAAATTTCTGTACATTTTATTAGGATGCATATAATTTATGTATATAGTTTAAGATTTTTATACATGTACATATCATTAATATTATATTATATTGTACATAATTATTATTGTACGTATATAATTAATTGATATTTGTACAATATTAATATTCAACATTAAAATTATATTTGTTGCTATACAACATGCATATAATATATGTTCGGTCAACTTAAATTTGCAAATGTATTCCACTGGGGGTACACAACATGCGTGCACCACACATAATACATTCTATACATAGTGTGCGGAATAGTGTTACACAGAGTTATAAAGAACCTGGATACGCCAGGAAGCTAAGTTTGTTTTCACAGACATGCATGACCTCCAGACATTTTGCATTCAAGGAATGCATGGGCCACATGGACGTATGTTACGGTATTCATCTTCTTTCTCTGCGGTAGAATTGAGTGGAGATGTGGACTGAATTATACAATGATCCTCATCTTCGAATGTTGCCTATAAGCCTAGCTACTTTTGGAGGTGCTTAATATTTTTCAATGTACGAATATCACCTCCATTGGGATGTATGTACATGCAAAAGTATATGTATTAATAATAATATATGCATCATATGGACACTGGGGAGTTTTGTGCCCAGCCACAAAACACATCTTTTCTACATTTGGAAGTGCTTTTCAATGTATGGGAAAGAACAATAGAATGAAAAGGTAAGCACTTTCTTGCATAACGCATGGTAGAGGGGGTGCGTCCACTCAATGCTTTCACCTGACCTAGCTTGCATGACATGACAGAAATAAATCTAAGCACTTTCTTGCATAGCTCATGGGTGAGTGGGTGTGTCAGCATGATATTTCAAGAAGATTTAGCTGTGGACAAATACTAACTTATGAAACAATTTCCATCTCTGTACATGGTCCCTAACCTTTGCTACATTCAGAGGTGCTTAATATTTTTTGATGTATGGGAAGGTATAGGAGAATTAACGCTAAGCACCTTCTTGTATAACTCATGGGAGTGGGGGCGTGTCAACTTGCTATATTTACTAGACCTAGCTGATGTCATGAAGTAAAAACTGAAACATTTCCATCTTTGTATGTTGCCCGTAACCCCAGCTACATGCGGAGGTGCTAATATATATTTTCAATGTATGCAGCAACAGAATAGGAGAATAAAATGCTAAGCACCTTCTTGCATATCTCATGGGAGAGGGCATGTGTCAACTTAATAATTTTACCAGACCTAGCTGATGGCATGAAGCAAATGCTGAAACAATTCCCATCTCAGTACGTGGCCCATAACTGTAGCTATGTTTGAAGGTGCTTAATATATTTTCAATGTATGGGAGAGAATAATATTATAATAATTAGGTATATTATATAAGTAGTACAAGTATAGGCTTGCATGAATACAATAATTATTATCTTCATGCATGGTTGCCATATATACAGGGCACCTGTCCAACATCTCAGTATAGTAATAATTACTACTAAAAATATATAACCATGTTTGCCAATTTTACCACTAAGCAGTAATACTGAATTATATTATTTCAATTAAAATTAATAATTATTACAGAATCTATAATGTACAGATAGCACACAGACATGATGTACTGAATTTCAGTAAACAAACACTGAGATACTGATTATAGAACATACATACAATGGTGGGATCACGTCAAATCATATTATTGTTATTATTCAGGAAAAATTATTGGTAGGCTTCAATTGTTAGTGTGCTAAGGAATATACAGCCACGTATTACGATCAGACAAGGGAACGGGCGGTTGAAACTCCTTGTTTGTATTCCTTGTCCACCTTCAAACCGTGCAACTATTTCATCTGGTGTCAGCTCCATCTCACACGAATAAGCTGTTGGTTCGTAAGATGTAAAAGATATTCCACAGCGACTTGGACCAAAGCTTTGATTTTTGCATGGAATTCCAATATATACAGACTCTGACGAATAGTTTTTCTCACGCTCATCACTGACACAACTACTGATATCTATAATAATTTGTGGTTGTTCTAACATGGAGTGGGCTGGTTTTTCCCACTGAATATTGAATCTGATCTTACTGTATCCCGGATAAACAGTGGAAACACCTTCAAGCGTGGCAGTAACCTGGTGAACTATGTGCTTTTTCACCGGACAGTAGAATAGCAGTGTTGGTTTCTGACCTCGTCGGTGACAAAACTGCACACAGTTTGACCTCATGTCACCATCATAGTGGAGCATTTCTTCAAATTTCTCCCTGTTATAAAACTTGCAAGTTGCTACCTCCGATGTTAGCTGTGAGTGTGTGAATGTTCCATATCGAATGTACCCGAACAGGTCTTGTATGCTTGCCTGTGGTACGTCATCCTGATTGGAACTGGTCCATTTGTTGAGAAAGTGTAAAAGAGTTAGTTCAGGTACTGACACCTCTTCAGATTGTGCAACTTCAGCTACTGTATCGAGTGGGAGTGAAGACATATCAACATCCCCCGCTAGGATGACGGCAATGTGACGGACAATGTACGTGATAGCTGCACTATATACAGGATCTGTTAGCACTCCACCCACATCACACAATTTGAAGACAACAGTGGGGTCACTAACAAAAGAGTCATTACGGAGCAGCTCATCAGCTATAGCTCTCTTGATAAGATCTACTTCTAGGTAGTCAGCTGCTCTGTACAGCTCTGGGAGTCTGTCTTCTTCAATCTCCACATCTTCCCCATACAGGAAGGCGATGACTGCTTCAAACACTTCCCACTGGAAGCCACCTGGTACTGGGAGCTTCTCTTGGTCCTTCTCCCTCCAATTTCCTTGAAACATCTTGAAAAAGAATGGTGAGGTTATAGAAAGAACCTCCTTATGAGCTGTTAGCTCACGGTTTCTTATTTTTGAGTTGTTGGTAGGTTTTTCCACAAAAACAACATTGAAATCAAGATTAACCCTCTCCTTCAATCCAACAAAAGGTATTATCCACTTCAGAGATACCTTTTGTACTGTATTCGAACTCTGATGCTCAAACTTTTCTTTTATTTCATCCTGTGGTTTACCATTGGTGCATTGTTCTGCCATTTTACTCATCACATGACCTTGTCACATGACCTTAGTTTACATAATAACCCATATATATTGTACTACATGTGATTATTGTTAAAACATAATAACTAGCCCTCTTAGAACATGCATGATAGAGCCTTTAAATTATCTCATATATACTGTCAAAATGTTTAATGTGTGTGTACTTTGGATTGTGCATGTAGATGTACACAATTGATGTCAAAAGTAACAGTGCTGGAAATTGTATATGATAATAATTTTACTAACAATCCAGATCTACAAAGTGTACAGTCAACAACATTCACAATAATTCATAATATTTATAAATAAATAATTTCAAATTAACAGCATTCCAAAACAAATCATTGTAAACATGCAGTTCATTAATTATCATTACAATCAACACACAACAGAATATATTAATTACAATTAGTAATCTGCTGTACGTGGGCTCTTATGTAGCTGACAAGGTTTTCCATCACTGGTAATCTCGATCAGCCATGGGAGTTCACCGAAGTACTGAAAGCATTGTACATGAGATGATAAATTTCGTTTCAAACGCACTTCAATATTTGGTGTACAGAATTTGATATGACATTCATTATATGTCATGTCCTCCTTGTACAATGGATCAGTAGAATCCAAGAAAAATAACTTGGGTATATGTAAGTGTTCAATTTCAAGACTTGAACACTTGATGGTTAAAGCTGAGGGAGGAAAACATGCCTTCTGTGGTAGAGATACAATGAGAGTGGCATCCTTGAAACCGTTATATACAACATGTGAAGGAGTGGTATGAGAATGGTTGGAAGGAGAGAAAAGAAGAGGACGATCCAATACTGGGAATGGCTGCTGAGCGCTGCGCGGACAATACTGTAGAGAGTGTTTGCGTAGTACGGATATATTAAGAGAACTAAACTGCTGCAGGGCAGATACGGAGTACACAACATGACAGAATTTTGAGGTAGCCAATTCTTTCAGTTGAGTCTTGGGGATTGTTCCATAGCGGATGTGAGCAAAGATATCTTGCACATCTAAGAACAGCATGCCATCTACATGTGCATCAGTCCATTGAGCAAGAAATGAGTAGAGTATGTGCTCTGGTGCGGCAACCTTCTCTGACTTTATTATATCAACAATAATCTCTTTTGGAAGGCTTGTAATATCCAATCTTTGGTTCAGGATGTTCTGGATGTGGCCTGCTATGTAACCCAAGCTAGTCAAGTAGAGCTTTGCTAAAGACTCCGAGGAAGGGTTGCTATCATGTAACGTTTTCGCTACCACACAAAATTCAAGGGCACATTTGTTGTCCTCGAGTACCAAGTGTTTGAATTTATCATTTATGGCCGTTATGAGGGGTTCCAATTGGAGATAGGCAGCTGCTTCGTAAAGCTCTGGTAATTTGTCTTCTTCTATCGCCACTTCCGCTCCATACAAGAAAGAGATTACAGCTTCAAACACTTCCCACCGGGAGCCACCTGGTACTGGAAGCTTGTCTTGGTCCTTCTCCTTCCAATCTCCTTGGAACATTTTGAAGAAGATTGGACTTGTCACTGAGAGTAGCATTTTATGAGCAGACAGTCTATTGTGAAGCGGTTCACTTTCATCCACAAAGGTGACATCCGTGTTTTCATTGTTGAAATTCTCTCTCAAACCAGTAAACGATGGATTCATCCTAAGAGTTAATGTTGGTACAGTTCTTACTTTCTTCGGTACTGATCCACGAATTTTATTTTCCAGCACTTCTTGTAGTCTACCTCGAGCAGCCATTTTGTTACTTAGATGCGTGGTATGGAAGATCTATGGTGATGAAGAACTGGGCGTGCACTGTTCGCTGTGTGCTCGTGCGTGTGCTGGGTTGAGTGCAATCATTATAGGGTCTATGGTATGGTGCAATAAATTCAGAAGGGAACCTGAAAGGCAATTGGAACCAAGAACGAGCAGGAAGAATAAAAATGGCTGCCTTCACAGTCCTTGTACAATTCTGGCAAGACTTTCGTTTAGCTGGCCATAGACCCCTAATTCATATAAGAAAGTTATTGGTAAACTGAAATTATGGGACACATGTTATTTTCTCCTTTAACGAATCAATAATCTTCGTTTACTAAAATAATAAGCCACTGCGATCGCTTCATGACAAGATTCTTTGGAAGTTTCGAGGAAGAAGCTGGTGGATAAGAGCAAAGAATTCAAGAAGTCATCCAGCGAAGACACGAGATATCAAGTATCTCCGATGTTTAAGGAGTTTTAGACAGAAATTAATGGTACTCGTACGCGAAGTAACGAGTTAATATGGGTAGCTATTCATCATCTGTAATCCCATTAGTCCTTTCGTGCATGGATCCTTTATCCACTTATGGTAAACCCTAGCGGGGTATTTAGAAGCCACAGTACATGTGGTAGGCTGTGGGAGGTGGTGTGATGTAGAATGAAACATTGAACAATATTACTACTACAAGAAGAATTCTTTTACAATCTCTTCAAATTGCGTGTTTTAATCCTACTGTTTGAATGATGCAACACATTGTGTCCGTACTATGTGGTCAAGAGTATGCTATGAGGACTCTCCATTTCCGTTCATGTACGCATGTATGTATATAATGGTATGCATGTAGGTATAATATACATTATATGAATAATATTATAATTTTTGAAGTTGGGTGATTAAATGGTGCTACTTTGACAATGTGCTATGGCGAATACATTGATGGGTTTTGCATGTGTGTTTATTTTTATTAGGCAATCTGTCTATATGGTTGAGCAATGGTTATGGAATGACTCTTTATGTTAAATATACAATCAGTCTATATGGTTATGCAATCCGTCTATACAATGAGGCCATATTATGGTCATATACAATCAGTCTACATATAATAATATGGTTATGTAATCTGTATACGTAGTTTTGTTATCTGAACAAAACTGTGAAGCTATAGTATAGCAACACATTGCAAAAAGACTACATGTGTGCACCATTCTCTTGTGTGTGTGTGAGTGTTCCCTATTGAATGTACAGTATGTATAACATGTACGTACAATATGATTAAAGTTTACTATATTTGGTATGAAAAACACATTAATTACTAAATATAAGGATAATATGCACCAAATCAATAATCGAAACAAACAGGTGTGTAATTAAAACTGTAAGTAAATGTTTGAGTGTATGGTACTATAGTTATAATTCTGTGTCTTTTAGGAAAGTACTTCAAACTTCTTGCCTCTCAATTCAATCAGCCATGGGATTGGGGTTTTAAACTGGAATGTTGTGTGAAAAGACAATGACATTGTCTTAGTCCATGAATTCTGAGCATAATGTGATTGAGTGTTGTCTTTCTTTGTGAAGTGAACACTCACCCAACTGGTAGTCAATGTTATCATGCAGTGGTCAAGGACCTGCTCTGACTGAAGGTTGGGGCTCATAATGCGCAATTCATGATCATGTCTACTTAGGAACTTTGTCACAGCATCAATCGGCAGCATCGGGATACTGTTGACTGTTATTTTGAACCAGGAATCTTTGTCAAGGTGTACTTTTAAATTCAAGGTTGACTTATCCCGGCTGCTATAAGTGGCATACATGTAGTCTTCATTAATAATTATGAAATTATGGCACTGATTTGGACTAAAGATCACTGGGAAGGGCTTCTGAGCATAGCGTGAACAGTATTGCAGAGGATTTTCCAATAATACACCTTCATTCCAGACTCTATGCTGACTCATGGCCACCCCCAATAGCTTAGTGTTGTATAATACTTCGCAGGCAATGTCATTGAGAGAGCTAAGTGGAATAGTGCCATAACGGATGTTACCAAATATTTCTTGAATTTCTTGAAAACCCAAATTGCTCACATGTGCTTCTGCCCAGTAGGTGAGAAATGAATGGAGTACGAGCTCCATTTCTGTGATCATCTCTGATTGTGAAATGTCGAGGATAATTGCTTTTGGGAGGTGTGAAATATTTACACCTTCATCCATGATCTCTTTAATATGTCTAGCTATGTAGTTCAAACTACCTGAGTAAACCTGTGATCCAACATCAGATGAACGATCAACCTGTAGTTGTCTTGCTAGGATGCAGAAATCAATGACAAGCCCGTGGTTTACAAACTCCCAATTTGTGAACCCTTCATTGATGGCTATCTTAAGGATGTCCAACTCTAGGTAGTCAGCAGCTTTGTAAAGCTCAAGAATAAAGTCTTCTTCTATTTCGATATCTTCCCCATACAGGAAAGAGATGACTGCCTCAAACACGTCCCACTGGAAGCCACCTGGTACTGGAATCGTATCTTGATCCTTCTCCTTCCAATCTCCTTGAAACAATTTGTAGAAGTAGGGAGATGTTACTGAAAGGACCATTCTGTGAGCAGACAACTTGTTGTTGGAGGAACTGTCATTTGATTCAACAAATGTAACATCGCTATTTTCATCATTAAAGATCTTCTGTACTCCAAAAACGGGTTTCTTTGATGGGATGGACAATTTTGGTACATTTTTTGCCTTTTTAGCCACTGAACCTTCAACATCATCTACTAACTCCTGGTCAGCCATTTTCCAAGCATGTGCAACACCATATTAGGATGTAGAGTGATATTCACGTGGTTTACACAAGCAGTACCTCATGTATACCATGAATTATTCATTGCTATGTATAATATTATCATAATAATATATTATTATTATAATTATATAGATAGTGTATTGGGTATTAGGTATATAAAATACTATTATAACACCAGTCCTTCTTCCAAGGCAACGTCATGCTGATCTCGATCATGATCATGATTGTGTCCACTATTGCATCCTGTCACCTTTTATCCAGCGTGCAAGTATGTAGTTTTGTGTTTTCTTACTAGTTATATGTGTGCATGTTTGTAATACTGTATGTTTAGTTGCATTTCAGAGTGTATGTACACATAATATCATGCTGATATGACTATTACATATTTGCACTGACAGGGCCGAGGGGTGCCTAGATGTATTATGTCCCTGCTCTACTATTCCTGACATGCATCTCCTGTATTTAGATCTTTACAGTGTGGGGTCAGATAATTGTTTTGTTTACCTGCACTATATGTACGTGCATGCATAAAGTATGTATAATTCCTGCACAACTGCAGTGTATGGTATTGTATACTCCATACAAATGAAATACATGTGCTATCAAAATAACTATTTCACCATAATTCAATTGCATCACTCACTTTATTATAAATCTGAATTACACTAAATTAAATGAACACCCATCAAACAAGTTAATGAATCTCTGCTAATTATTTTTAACATCAGTGATTCTTATCACAAACACTCCGTTAATGATTAAATTCCAATTTTGTCACAAAGCCCATATTTCGACCAGGTCAGTAAAAACATCTTCCGTATCACCAACTCTATCCTGGTCTGAGCACCAGCGAACTTCTAAATAATCATTTGTACGAGGTACACGACGATAGAACCACCCATATCTGTTGCAGCACTTGTTACTGGTAACCTCACATCGTATCCCATCCCACAAGGTGTCCTCCCAAGCTGTTCTGTACTCCCTGTATCCAACGAATCCACTCTCACAATAGTAGTTACTGCCAACAAAACTGGGAACTCGTGAATAGTCATTTGTGGCACAAGGACAGCGATACTGGGCATGATCATCTTTCTCACTGACTCCAACGGCATAGGTCCACACATGCTGTCGAGGGCTACCTCTGGTGATTGAGATTCCATCTACATAGGCATCATTGATGGTTTTTCCCAATGATGGATGAAATGCATCCATAGTACCACGTTGATATCCTCTGACCCTTCCACAGATGTGAGAATAGAAACCGGAGGTTGTGTAGGTCACCGACGAGCATCCAGAGTTTACAGATCTTCCACATGCTCTCTTGCCATAGCGACTGTCCGATGATACCTCGCGTAGACCACTGGGACAGCGTCCTCCATTCGAAGTAGTGTCGAGATAAGCTACCAGTCTCCAGTTACCAACAACTCCACACTTAGCCTGTGTACAATGACATTCTCCTTTGGCACCCTTTGACCCATAATAACCTTGTTGACCCTTCTGACCTTTCTGTCCAGTGTAACCACGTCCCCCTTGAGGTCCAGTGTAGCCTCTATCTCCTTTCATTCCCTTAACTCCTCGGATTCCCTGAGCACCATATGAACCCCTTTGACCTTTTTGACCTTTCATCGGTAGTCCTGGAGGTCCTCTGGGACCTTGTAATCCCTTGTCTCCTTTGATGTTGGTTCCCGGATCTCCCCTATCACCTTTAGGTCCCATTCTCCCTTCGTCACCCTTCGCACCAGTTCTCCCAGTATGCCCCTTATTTCCCTTCTGACCTGCCAGTCCTTGAATGCCTTGATCTCCCTTGATAGCAACTCCTTGATCTCCTTTAGTCCCCCTTGGTCCAACACTCCCCTTTTCCCCCTTTTCACCTATTCCACCAATGTCACCTTTATTTCCTGTAGTACCAGGAGGACCTTGTATACCCTGTTCACCTTTGATACCTGGTGTTCCCTCTGCACCTTTATCACCTTTCGGTCCACTTTCCCCGTCTAGTCCACTGCTTCCAGACAATCCCGGTAATCCTGGTTCTCCTCTTGGACCAACAGCCCCCGTCTTGCCTTTGTTTCCCTTTGTGCCTTGAGGACCGCCTGTTCCCTTCTCTCCTTTCTCTCCCCGAAGCCCATCCTGTCCATCTTGACCTGGAGGCCCCATCACACCGGGGTCACCCTTTTCTCCTTTCTTCTGAGAGAGTACACAGACCAGGTCTAGCACAAGCAATGCTGCTATAATGTAGTAAGAGGTCTTCATTGCAACTTCTGTACTGACTGGACACAATGACTCTTCACTCAGTGGTAAAGTGTTCTTATAGTGCATATAAATTTTACAGTGTACGAAATGTATGTAATAATAGTACATTTAACAATTATACCAAAGCCATAGATGTGGACTCCAAACCTGTAAATGTGCTGAATCTATACAAGTTTATTTGAAGCAATCTGTCATAGTAAGACATACGAAATGTGATAGTTGTGTGCACTGTGTGTGTGTGTGTGTGTGTGTGTGTGTGTGTGTGTGTGTGTGTGTGTGTGTCTTGTGCGTGTGTGTGCACCTGATCCTACAAGTGACTATTTGTAATGCTTCAGAGGCTGAGCATCGTGAACTCTCAGTCATAATAAACATATTTATGCATTTTACTATTGATTCCTATTAGATCCCTAGTCAATGAGTCAACCACATTGGTGCATTGATTCCTTGCACTCTACAGTTTTACCAATCATGCAATATATACTATGAAAACTATTATGTACAGTCTCAGATAAAGCTCTGTACATACATTTTTATGTGCTATAATGTGATGCATGCATGGGTTTGCATGCTTACATGAGTCTTCAACTTAGTCTAATAATAATATTAATGCATCGGCCAATCGCTCTTTATGATTACGCAATCAGGACAAAATTGGGGAGCCACAGTACTCAAGGTGAGGTGAACTTTCAAGCCATTACTTGTGTATTTTGGCCGTGGTAATCAGCAATGAAATTTACTGTAACAATAATATCTTACCAGCCACGATAGGCTCGTTCTATAATGAAATTTGACATTTCTTTGCTTGTCATCATGCGAGGCCTATAGCACACCCAGGAGGGTGTGAATACAGTGGATTTTGTGTTTTCTGTGAATACAGGAACAATTCCCATCTCCATATATGCTGCCCGTAACCCCAGCTACATTTGCAGGTGCTTAATATTTTTTCAATGTATGGGAGAGAATAGAAGAATAAAATGCTAAGCAGCTTCTGCATATCTCATGGGAGAGGGCACATGTCAACTTGATAATTTTACCTGACCTAGCTGATGGCACGAAGTAAATACTGAAACAATTCCCATCTCACTACATGGCCCATAACCTTGCATGGCTATATTTGGAGGTGCTTATGATATTTTTAATTAGGAGAGAATATATTTAGGTTTAAGGAAGTACAAGTATTAGTTGGAAGACCCTTCTAAGACCCTTGCCTCCCTGTTCAGAGCTCAGGAAAATGAAAATAGGAGGGGATATGACCAAAGAGTATGTGAAGTTGAGTACAGCTCCTTCACCCCCCTTGTCATGTCTGCAACAGGCGGTTTGACATCAGCTGCATCCATCTTTTATAAGAGGCTAGCATCGTTGATAGCAACCATGAGAAAACAACCATACAGCATCATAATATCTTTAATCATGAGAAGAGTATGTTTTAGCCTCTTACAATCTGTCATCATGGCCATCCGAGGATCAAGATCAATAACAACGAAATCCACAGTTGATTGTGACTCAGCCCTGGTGATTCTGGCTGAGCGGTGCATGTGGTGATTGTTCTGTATCATTACTCACGTCACTATTATTATTGTATCAGCTTATATGTACTATACATTCTTTGTTTGTAGTAATAATATTATATTTAGTATAGGTTGGATGAATACAATACTTATTATCTTCATGGTTTTCATATATACATAGGGCACCTGTCCAATTAACATCTCAGTATAATAGTAATTACTATACCGACATCAATGTTTGTCAATTTTGCCACAAAGCAATAATAATGAATTATATTATATTATTATTAATATATATATATATATATATATATATATATATATATATATATATCAATTAAATACAGAATCTATACTGACAGATAGCACACAGACATGATGTATTGAATTTAGGTAAACAAACACTGAGATAGTGATTATATAACATACATACAATTATGGGATCACATCAAATCATAGTAATATTATTATCATTCAGGAAAATTATTGGTAGGCTTCAATTGTTAGTCTGCTAAGGAATTTACAACTGCGTATTACGATCAGACAAGGGAACAGGTGGTTGAAACTCTTTGTTTGTTTTCCTTGTCCACCTTCAAACCGTGCGACTATTTCATCTGGTGTCAGCTCCATCTCACATGAATTAACTGTTGGTTCATAAGATGTAAAAGATATTCCACAGCAACTTGGACCAAAGCTTAGCTGTTTGCATGGAATTCCAATATATACAGACTCTGACGAACAGTTTTTCTCACGGTCATCACTGACACATACACAACTACTGATATCCATAATAATTTATGGCTGTTCCAACATTGAGTGGGTTTGTTCTTCCCACTGAATATTGAATCCATTCTTGAAATATTTGTAAAAGAATGGTGAGGTTATTGAGAGAAACCCTCAATGAGCTGTTAGCTTATGGTTTTTCATTTGTGAGTTGCTGATTGGTTTTTCAAAAATGATATGAAAATCAATGTTAACTATATCCTTTAATCCAAAAGGTATTATCCATCTCAGTGATACTGTCTGTACTATATTCCGACCCTGATGCTTGAAGAATTCTGTTCTTTTATCCTGTGGTTTACCAATACTAGTAATGTATTGTTCGGCCATTTTATATGCTAATCACATGCCCTTGTCACATGACCATTGCTCACATAACATGCAAGTACAATATAATTGAAATTATACTTCATTTGCTACAAAAAACATAAAAAACTATAAATATAAGGAAAATAAGCATCAATTTGAAATCAGAAATTGAAACAAACAGGTGTGTAATTAAAACTGTAACTAAACAATTGAGTGTTTGATAATATAGTTATTATTCTTCAAGTACTTCCAAATTCTTTCCTCTCAATTTAATTAGCCATGGTATGGGGGCTTCAAATGGGAATGTCTTTAGAGAAGAGAAAGATGTCTCAGGCCATGAATTAGAGGACCGATTTAAGTAGCTGTTACCTTCTTTTGTAAAGTGGACTGTCACTCCACTGGTAGTCAATGTTATCTTGCAATGGTCCAGATCCTGTGCACTCCGAAAGCTGGGTCCTGTAATGCACAACACATGTTCACCTACACTTGCAAGCTCTGCCAATAAAGGATTCATCTGCAACATTGGGATACTGGTGATTGTCAATCTGAAATATAAATCACGACCTGATGTAGATACTTTGAAAAACAACGTTGAATTATCCTGGCCACTATAAGTGACAAACATGTCCATACTCCCATCAAAGATCACTGGGAAGGGCTCCTGAGCTTTACGTGAACAGTATTGCAAAGGATCTTCCAATAATACATCTCGATCCCAGCCTCTATGCTGCCTCATTGCCATTCCTAATAGCTTATTGTTGTAGATTTCTTCGCAGGCAATGTCATTGAGAGAGCTAAGTGGAATAGTGCCATAACGGATGTTACCAAATATTTCCTGGGTTTCATGAAAGCTCAAATTGCTAACATGTGCTTCTGCCCAGCAGGTGAGAAATGAATGGAGTACAAGCTCCATTTGTGTGATCATCTCTGATTGTGAAATGTCGAGGATAATTGCTTTTGGGAGGTGTGAAATATTTACACCTTCATCAATGATCTCTTCAAGATGTCTAGCTATGTAGTTCAAACTACCTGAGTAAACCTGGGATCCAACATCAGATGAACGATCATCCTTTAGTTGTCTTGCTAGGATGCAGAAGTCAATGACAAGACCATTGTCAACAAGCTCCCAATTTGTGAACCCTTCATTGATGGCTATCTTAAGGATGTCCAACTCTAGGTAGTCGGCAGCTTTGTAAAGCTCAAGAATAAAGTCTTCTTCTATTTCGATATCTTCCCCATACAGGAAAGAGATGACTGCCTCAAACACGTCCCACTGGAAGCCACCAGGTACTTCAATCGTATCTTGATCCTTCTCCTTCCAATCTCCTTGAAACATTTTGTAGAAGTAGGGAGATGTTACTGAAAGGACCATTCTGTGAGCAGACAACTTGTTCTTGGAGGAACTATCATTTGATTCAACAAATGTAACATCGCTATTTTCATCATTAAAGATCTTCTGTACCCCAAAAACTGGCTCCTTTGACGGAATGGACAATTTTCGTACGGCTTTAATCTTTTTAGCCACTAAACCTTCAACATCATCTACTAACTCCTGGTCAGCCATTTTCCGGAATGCCTGGCCGGTCATCCGCGAATTTTGGTATGACACTCGCGATTACGCACGGCTGTTTCGAGTGGAAACTTAGTTTCTCGCGAGTGAGAAACTTGTTTGTAAACGCTTATATTCTTCGCAATAGAAAGCGGTACTTTTCCAAGGCCTGTCGCTAACGTCTGCCAGTTTCCCATGTATTTCTGTTTGTGAAAACATTTAGTACAATTAAGGTCAGTCGAATCTTTTTGTTATAGCGAATTTCTAGTACCATTTTTTGAAAATTCTTTTTACCCTAATGTTTGTGGACACCTAGCTAGATATAGCTAGTAAAGAGCCGATGCTTGTGACTTTGAACACGTTTACACTTGAATAACCGAGTGTAAATGGATTGGTATAAACCTGTGTATCGTTTTTTTAGGTTTCCTTAAGATGCCTTGCTGTTAGCAGCTCATGGACCACATATGCCACACTTTTCTAGTCTCGTACCCAGACCCTTCTTCGCCGTGGCGGTGACGTCACATAAAATGGAGGCGAAGTATGGTCTGGGTACGAGACTAACACATTTCAGCGGTGTTCCATACACATGTTGCTATGTTATACTGTAATACAATAGTACATACTTTTATTGACTTATTGATCATAATAATATATACAGTTAACGTATAATAATTCTATATAGGTGAAAGTACAAATCAAAAGTAAACTAGTAGCTAAATGATGAAATAATGCAAAAGACGACTTGGACCATGAACCAAGGTTCATGGGCGAACAAAAATTCCCTACAAAGAACATACAGAAACATTGCTAATGCAGCTTGAAAACGATGTATACGTCCACTTCTAAAATGCCTGAAATGAAATATGGTACACAAACCAAAAAATACTGATGTGTGCACCATTATTATTAATATTAATATTAATATTATTATTATTATTATTATTACAAACTTTACAACCACTGGGTTGAGTGAGGGATGAGCTACATATAAATGGAGGGAAATAAATAAATTGAGGGGTGGTTGAAGGACTCACAGGAGAAATAACACTAAGCACCTTCTTGCATAACTCATGGGAGAGGGGGCGTGTCAACGTGATATATTTACTAGACCTAGCTAATGTAAAAACTGAAATAATTCCCATCTTCGTATGTTGCCCGTAACCCCAGCTACATTCGGAGGTGCTTAATAAATTTTCAATGTATGGCCATGGGAGAGAATAGGGGAATAAAATGCTAAGCACCTTAGCTTCTTGCATATCTCTCAACTTAATAATTTTACCAAACCTAGCTAATTACCACTGAAAATATATAACAATGTTTGCCAATTTTGCCACAAATTAGGTATTATATTATTTCATTTAAAATTAAATACAGAATCTATAATGTACAGATAGCACAAAGACATGATAATATACATACAATGGTGGGATCACAGCAAATCAGCAATGAATCTCTTATTCCAAGTACTTCTTATAGTCTGACCATAGATAGTGTATATGGTCTGACTTGAGCAGCCATTTTGTTACTCAGATAAATAAATTCATAGGATTCGTTCACCACTTGATATGATTAATTAGCTATAGTATCGCATGTAAATCACATTTTTGCATAATGGACTAAATCACCAATATTTCTATATTCACACTATTCCTGTAATTATGATAAAAACAGCAGGTTCACTACATGTAAATATTACACAGTGAATATAATGACATAGTGTTGGATCTTGCATTACTGAGTATAATCTACAACCAAGAGTATGTATTGTGTAATATAAATTCAGGTATACCTGAAATAGACATCATTCGTTAGTGTATATCTTCTTGCAGTTTGCAATTGCAATCAGCCAAGGTAAGGGGCCTTCAAAAGGAAATGTCTTTGGTCCTGATGAAGACATTTTAGGCCATTCTTTATCGGCTTTGAAGATGATCTCGATGCTGGTCTTGTTAAGTGTGAGACTGCAGGTACGGAAAGAATTAGTTGCCCCAATTTCCATTACCCGTATGTTGTAGCTGCCAAACTGCGATTGGTTATCAATATAGTCTGCCATTTTTATCTCCTGACATTGGCTTTCGTCAGCTATGCTTAAAACCTTCACTCTCAAGCTAGTTATAGAGGAGTGTAATTCTGCATTCAGGTTGGCATTCACATGACCTGCATATATGATCCATTTATAACTATCTTGAACAAATACAGCTGGTCCTGGGAAGGGTAGCTGCAAATCACGAGAGCAGTATTGCTTAGGATTCATATGTACTTCGCTCAAATCAAATGAAGAACACTGCTTCAGAGCTAATCCAAAGTACCAGTTATGGTAGTACTTATTGTGGGCCAAATTCTTGAGCTCTTGTTCTGGAATAGTTCCATAACGGATGTTGCTAAAGATATCTTGAACTTGTGTAAATGGCAGGCTTTGTTCATGAGTGTTTGTCCATTGTGTCAGGAATGAGTGAAGCGTGACTTCTGAAACTTTGATCTTTTCCGACTGCGATATGAATACAATCGTCTCCATTGGAAGGCAGCCAATATCCAACTCTTGAACCAGTATCTCTTGAATGTGACTGGCAATATATTCCTTGCCGCCTATTAAATCTATTCCCTGGCAACACACATTGATAGCTATTGCAGCATTTTCCAACTCCCAATGTGTGAAACCTTCATCAACAGCCATCTTGAGACTGTCCACTTCCAGATAGTCGGCTGCTCTGATAAGCTCTGGCAAAAACCCTTCTTCAATTCTGACATCTTTTCCATACAAGAAAGAGATGACAGCTTCGAACACGTCCCACTGGAAGCCACCTGGTACTGGAATCGTATCTTGATCCTTCTCCTTCCAATCTCCTTGAAACATTTTGTAGAAAAAAGGAGATGTTACTGAAAGGACCATTCTGTGAGCAGACAACTTGTTCTTGGAAGAACTGTCATTTGATTCAACAAATGTAACATCGCTATTTTCATCATTAAAAATCTTCTGTACTCCTAAAACTGGCTCCTTTGATGGGATGGACAATTTTGGTACATTTTTTGCCTTTTTAGCCACTGAATCTTCCACATCATCTACTAACTCCTGGTCAGCCATTTTCCAAACATGTGCAACACCATATTAGGCAGTAGAGTGATATTCACGTGGTTTACACAACCAGTATACCTAATGACATGAATTATTCATTGCTATATATATTATTATCATAATTATTATTATAATATAAATAGTGTATTGGGTATATAAAATGTTATTATAACACCAGTCCTACTTCTAAGACAATGTCATGCTGATCTCGATCATGATCGTAATTGCATCCACTATTGCTGTTCCCTTTCATCCAGTGTACTGTAGTTTTGTGTTTTTTACTAGTTATGTGTGTGTTGGTAATACTGTATGTGCATATGTAGTTGCGTTTCAGAGTGTATGTACACTCTCATAATAATACTGCTATGTCTATTACATATTTGCACTGACAGGGCTGAGGGGTGCCTATAGATGTATTATGTTTCTGCTCTACTACTCCTGAGATGCATCTCGTGTATATTGATCTGCATAGTGTGGGGTCAGATAATTTCATGCTTTGTTTTCCTGCACTATATGTATATACATGTATGCATGTATAATTCCTGCAGGGGATATAGATCTGTATGAAATATTATACAGACGCAATAAATCCTATGATGTGGTCACACATCAGTTTAGAAGTAATTGTACACTCTATATGAAGGTAACATTGAAATACATGAGCTATCAAAATAACTACTTCACCATGATTCAATTGCCATGTATCACTCACTTTATTATAAATCTGAATAACACGAATGAACACCCTTCAAATGAGTTAATAAGTCTCAGCTAATCATTTTTCACATCAATATGTCATATCACAAACACTCTGTTAATGGTTAAATTCCAATTTTGTTACAACACTCATATTTCAACCATCTCCCACATCACCAACTCTATACCCTGGTCCGGGCACCAGCCAAGTCTAAATAATCATTGGTATATATAAGGTACACTATGATAAAACCACATCCATGTATGGGTGTGTGTGTGGGTGTAAGAGTGAGTGTATGCATGTACATGTGTGTGGGAATTAATATGGTGCATAGATTAGGATACTCTGATGTATTATATATAATAATATATATATGCATTGTCATCACTGGTCTTAGCCAAAATGGCCCTTGACCTCAGCAGAAATTGATCAGTTTATTGCAATATGCAAATCATAGAGTTAGGACTGACCAAAAAAGAACAACACTGTGTATAACAACACACATTATGGTTACATGTGCATATGAATGTATTTATATGTACATAATGATACTGTTCACACTGTATCACCCTTATGATAAATTATTGATAATTTAAATAATACTTCCTCATATTTTCAATTCACGTTATGTGATCACTTTTAATCTAAAATTAATCACAGTTCCTCCCGCAGCTTAACCTTCTCTTGTAATTTCTCCAACATTTCGTCCACTTTTGGCCTGATATAATTAAGGTACCAATCACTGTTATTCAGAGCCACTGTAAGGTCTTTCGAATCCTTCTCTACCAGATCAGACACAAAGTCCTTGAATTCACTCAATTTCTCCTCTCTCAAGTTGAAACGGATGGAGACTAAACCTATCTGAATCTCCTTGTCCCACTCCTCAAACAGTTCACTTCCAACCATCTCTTGGACATCACTGATGGCATCTTGAAGGTCCCTCTTGAAAAGTTCTTGAACTCTTTCTTCGGTGATTCTTGTTCCGATGGGCTTCCCGTACTCCTCGTCTCCCTCCACTATGGTGTGACCGATCCCAACTGTCAGCATTTCATCCTCGTTTGAGTGAATATCCAGTCTCTTCTCGTACAGAAATGACAAGAATTGCTTCAGAAGATCATCATCTGCACTTATGAGGGTTGGCTACATGTAAGTACAGAGCAGAATACATAGAGTTTGATTAACAGGTATATGATATTTCTATAAATCAGGTAATAACAGGTATACAGAGCCCTGTGCAGGTTTGCCAATGTCTGACTACACTTTGTTAACTTCTATTAATAATAACAGCCATCATTCAATCACTCTCCTTCATTGTATACTGTGTAGTGACACTGTGTAAAACCTCATTCATCACTATGATAGCAGACTTACTATCTGAAAGTACATATATACCTCCAACTCTCTCTTTCTCGTTGATCTATACCTGTGTGTGTGTGTGTGTGTGTGTGTGTGTGTGTGTGTGTGTGTGTGTGTGTGTGTATCTGTGTGTGTATCTGTGTGTGTATATTCACCAGCTATAGCTACATGGCTATGTATAACTACCATTGTAAACCTACCTCACTTTGGTTATTCTGGGCAAGAGCCAGCAAGATCACAAATTTCACTACAATCAGGTAACAAAGAATTATTCCCATGTTTCTTCTTCCAGTGTGGGCTCACCAGTGTGCCTTGTACCTCAAGGTACAGTGATCAGGTTGGACCTTGTGACAGGACTGTGGCCTGACTGCTCAGCCCACAGGTGTTCAGGAGAGCATGGTGAATCTTTGACCAATACCCCACAGGTATGTATCAACTTTTTGCAATTAAGCCGAAAAGTGTCAAATTTTGTCAACCTTTCTCCACTTCTGGTGATTTCATAAGTAATGCTGACTATTTTGACATTTCATGGAAATTAGCTAACAGTAGAATGAAGAAACACTTATAAACGGTCCATCACATTAACATAATAATCACTTTATGTAAGTACGACTATTGTAGAATGTTGTTCGTACATTATACGTATATACCATACTTGCAGGTAGCGGTACGTGCGCTGGGTTGAGTGCAAAAATTTAGAAGGGGACCTGAAAGGCAATTGGAACCGAGAACGAGCAGAAAGAATCTAAAATGGCTGCTTTCCAAGTCCTTGTACAATTCTGGCAAGACTTTCGTTTAGCTGACTTCCATGTAAGAAAGTTGATTCATTATTGTACTGAAATAATGGGACACATGTTATTTTCTCCTTTGGCGAATCAATAATCTTCGTTTACTCCAATTAGAGGGAGCTGGATTCGAAAGCTAATGCGATCGCTTCACGACAAGATGCTTCTGAAGTTTCGAGGAAGAAGCTGGTGGAGAAGAGCAAAGAATTCAAAAAGTCAGCCAGCGAAGACACGAGACATCAAGTATCTTCGCTGTTAAAGGCGTTTCAGACAGAAGTGAGTGATACACGTACGCGATTTTCTGAAGTAAAGAATTAATACGGGTCATCTGTAATCCCATTGGTCCTTTCGTGCATGGATTCTTTATCCACTTATGGTAAATCCTAGCGGGGTATTTGGAAGCCAGAGTGCATGTGGTGGGCCGTGGGAGGTGGTGTAATGTAGAATTGAAACATTGAACAACTAAAGAGTAGTGACTACAAGATGATCCACAATCTCTTCAAATTGGTCGTGTTTTAATCCCAACATTTCAATAATGTAACACATTGTGTCCGTACTATGTGGTCGAGAGTACGTATGCTGTGAGAACTCTCCTATTGTACATACATGTGCGTACATATGTGCACATACGTATGTACGTCTGTAGGTATATGTATGAATATAATTTTGGCAAGTTGGGTGATTGACTATTAGTGGTACTACTTTGTACTGAATGGATATAAAATTGTGGAAAATTGCCACAATACCATGTGTACATGTGTGCATACATGTGTGTGTGTGTGTGTGTGTGTGTGTGTGTGTGTGTGTGTGTGTGTGTGTGCGCGCGCGCGTGTACATGCATGCGTGTGTGCACATATAAGTATACGTTTGTGTGTGTGTGTGTATGTGTGTGTGTGTGTGCGTGTACATGCATGTGTGTGTGCACATATAAGTATACGTTTGTGCATGCATCACGTGCATGTGTGTATCAGTAATGGTGAACAGAACATACATAGATTCTCATAGGTACTGAGACCTCAAGTCCTCCTAATGGATCCCTAATGGATGTAGTTCTTGGATGTTGTGCCTGTACTTTACATATGTGTCTTGGGTAACTGTTTGAACACAGACGTGAATACGTTCATTGTCCTCACACTCGTAGGTGGATGCACTGATGAAGAGGAGTAAAGCTGCTGAAACTGATTTTTACTGCACATACAAGAAACTGATTGCCATTCCTGATTCCATTCCTGTTTTGGAGCAAGCTATAACCATGCAACATAAGTTGGAAAAGGCCCAGGTGTGTGTGTGTGTGTGTGTGTGTGTGTGTGTGTGTGTGTGTGTGTGTGCATGCGTGTGTATTGAATAGTCTAGTTGTTTGTGAATGTGTGACTTGTTTTGTAGGACTATGAAATTGAGAACAAGCAGTTAAAGGAGACTCTTCGGGAATGCAACAATGAATTTACACATTTTAAAAATCAAGGTACTTACGTATATATACAGATATACTGTATATGTTTTCTGCATGTGAATATGTATGTACATACGTACTGTATACAGTATGTGTATGTGCGTTAATGTCCATGTTTTTGCATGTATACGTACATGCGTACAGTATGTACATATACACACGCTTGTTTGCTAGCATATATTGTACATACATACGTATACGTATGTACAATATATGCTAGCATGTGTCATAACCAGCTTCTCTCGTCCACCTATGATATTGTACAGACGTTACAATCAACAGGCTGAGGGAGCAGCTGAAGCAGCTGGAGAGCAAAATGGACCAGTCTGTCGAGGAGCGAGTGAGGATGAGAGAGGCCGAGTTGGTAAGCGAGTTTGACAAGAAGGAGAGACAACTCGAGAAGGCGAAGGAAGAGCTCCAGGCAAGAATGACGCTGGCGGACTCCAAAGTATCCACAATGAGGCAAGGTAGTGTACTTGGAGATACTGTTCTGTTGGAAATTAGCCTGTTATAGTCTTCATACTCTTAAAACTCTGTACGCATGGCCGTATGTTTGAATAGTGAATGGTGGAGTGTGTTTTTAGTAGATATGATGCCGACATAAATTCTAGTTGAAATAACACCTTTTTTTCCTGTTGTGAATGCAACGAAGTGGATTGTGTTAAGGTTTTCTACAAAGAGGGCAGAAGTAAAATTATCTGTTCTAGTGTTCAATATTGTCCATGTGAAATGATTTGTAACCATGTATTGCCACCTAAAGGTATGTACTGTATGTACAGTATATTACAAATGATAATAATTAACATCCAGACTAATACTGTGACCTGAACGTTCAGTATCTTGTACGTGAATGGGTTATATGATTATAATTGCCCATGCCATCACTCTATTCAGCAACCCCCATATTTCAGCAGCATACAACATGGAACTTCTCACATATGACATATATAGTTTCGTAAATGTTTCCCACCCTACATTCTCCAGGCCTCGGATTAATCTATTCACCCCATATAAAGCTTTCCTGCTATTTTCCATCACTGACTCCATCATCCTATCTCCCTTCAATGATCCATCAATTATATCCCCCAGATATTTGTACTCAGCAACCATCTGAATGACTTCCCCTCCTATCCTAAAAACTTCCTTACATCTCTATTCGTTTCTTGTCGCAGAAATGAATCACACTACTCTTACCCACATTAATCTTCATCTTCCACTTACAACACCACTTATTTACTACCTCTAATGCTCTATTCAGCTGAACCGCACTTTCTGCAAAAACCACTATGTCATCTGCAAACATCAAACCAGGAATTCATATGTCCTCAACTTCAATGCCTACATTTCCCTTCTCAACTCTTCCATTAAATCATTCACATAAGCACTAAATAGAATTGGCGATAGAACACATCCCTGCCTGAGACCCACATCAACCGGAAAAGAATCACTACATTTGTCACCAACTTTCACCTTACATTTCAAATCTGAGTAAATTGCTTTGATTTAATCGAATATCGTACCTCCAATACCCAAACTTTTAAGCTTGTTCCATAAAGCAAACCTATCCACTGAATCACAAGCTTTCTCAAATCAATTAAGCCACCAAATATACTCCCCTTCCTCTTAATAATCTTCCTCCCTATCATCGTTAACATCATAATATTATCTATACAACTCATCTTCTTACGAAAACCATTCTGTTCCACACACAGAAACTGGTTACCCTCCAAGTACGACTCCAGCCTCATTCTCAGTACTGTGCAAAAAACCTTGTATACCGCTGAAAGGAGGCTAATCCCGCGATACCCATTCGGATCAGGTATATCTTTTATATACTTTATACTTATACTTACTTTACTTCATACTTTATATATATATATGTTTCTTCTTTTTATGTATGTATGCTATACATATAGTGTTTTTCTTTTTATGTATGTATGCTATACATATAGTGTTTTTCTTTTTATGTATGTATGATATACATATAGTGTTTTTCTTTTTATGTATGTATGTAATATATATATAAATATATATTGTTTCTTCTTTTTATGTATGTATGTTAGATATACAATAATATTATTATATAATAATTACACTATAATAGTTTATGAAGATATATATATATATATATATATATATATATATATATATAGAGAGAGAGAGAGAGAGAGAGAGAGAGAGAGAGAGAGAGAGAGAGAGAGAGAGAGAGAGAGATGTTATGTGGTGGTGATATAAAAAATAATGATGAATAATAATATGACTATATACAATAATTATTACACACATATTCACAATAAAATACACATAAATTATGTATATATTCACATATTTGACAATAAAATAAAATAAATATAATGATAATATATAATAATATTACATTGATAAAATCAAATGAATAGTGGTGAATTGGCAGAAGAATGACTTATAGTTCCGAGAATGGATTCTACATTTCCTCGTCGAATCGCAATGGAGATTTGTTGTAGAAGATAATAGGTTGATGATTGATCACCTGTCTGAATCTTGATTCGTCTGCCGATTTCATGGAGAAAGGCAAGCGCACTGGGGCTGAAGGCACCTGTGGTTTCCACTGCTACTGGAATAAAATGAGACGTGTTGAACAAGTGGAGGTAATTAAGAGACGTTGACTCCTGGTTCAACACTAGAATGGGGGAGGTGGGAAGGAGCAATAGTGTCGGGACAAGTGAAGTCCCAGGTAAGTGGCCAACCATGTTTCCAGGGAACAAGGGAGACGCCATCAGGGCGACTGCCATCTGAGGGATTGGTTCCTTTATAATTGGGTTCCAGATGCGATGGAACACCAGCTGACAGTAAAGCCCAAATTAATGAATAATGTCATTCACAGCAGAATGTCGACCCTGGCTTTTTTACAGTGTAATCCATGGGTTGCTGGCTCATCTACTGTCGTGCCACACTGCTCACAGCTGTGAGGGTGGCACAGAGGGGCACCAAGTTGAAGACCTACTGCGATTCTCATGACTGTATCATCCAAACGTAGGCCTAGTGAAGAAATTGGTGGAGCTTCAAGCCAGTACCCAGATTCCTTGCAAAATGATGCTAATAGGCATGCTCGATTTAGTGAGTCCTGCGAAGAGTCCAACAAAAGTTTCTTGCAGGAATCTACTCTGGGTTTATCCCAAGATTTCTGCTTGATTCCGTCAGTGCCCAAAGGAGGAGAGTGGTTGTGGCCAGTGGACCAATCCTGTAAGGCCAAGTCGACAAAGCTACAAGCTGAGAAGGATGAGATAAGATGGTAGATGATATCTTTGCAACCAGTAGCAGAGGCTAAATAGGTAGAAAGTGCAAGCTGGATTGCAGACCAAATCCCAATCCTCCCAGAACATACAGGCAGTGAAGCCTGTAACCAAGTCATGTCGTCTGAAAGATCAACATTTATGACTTCTGACAGCAATAAACGCAGGTGGGAGTCGAAATCCTTGAGAATTGGTGAAAGGAAGGTTGGAGCTGTCCTCAAAATGTATAGGATTTTTGGAATTGCGAAGGCTGTATCAAGAAGACTAAGGCGTCATGTGTGGAGAACTGTGATGGCCTCTGACCTATGATCTACAGGATATCCAATTTCTCCTCAATGGCCCGGTTGATAGATTACAAATCACCTATTGGGGATCCCAGTATGTAGTGATGCATCATTTGGATGTACATATCTCATGGTGGAGAAGGCTGACTGGAGGTGTCCAAGGGCAGATGAAGGATGGTAGATGATTTTGCTTTTCTCATGGTTGAGGCTAAGACCAAGCTCGCGTGCACCTGCTTCAAAGCTACGAAGATCGCTCCACACAGTGTCTATGTCCCCGCCTATTGTGCCGTCATCGAAGAAAAATATCTTGAACTCAGACGAGAGTCGTTGTAGAACCGGGTGGATTGTCGAGCAGAAGAGCAGTGGACCTAAGGGGTCACCCTGTTGTACACCTTCTCTTGATGGTATGGAATCTTCACCAAAAAAGAGGATAGATGGAGCTGAGTAGCTGGAGAACACCAGTGGTACAGCTGAGGGATATGAACCCGAACAGCTTCCAAGATCTTATCTCTCCGAATGGAATTGAAGGCATTTTTAATGTCTAGTTTCATAAGAACTTTAGATGGTGAAAGTTTTTTCAAGAAGTGCCACATGGACTACAGCCTCTGAACATTTAGAGACCCCGAAACCCAGTTGAAGAGGGTACAGCCACTGGTTTCCGCCAAAATGGACCGGCTTGCTACCTTAGCGATGAGACGTCGGATTGTCCCACCTACTGCTATGGGGCGTATTCCTCCATCCTTCTTCGACAGGGCAGTGAGTGAAGCTACAAAAAATACTTGACAAATGGAAGGTGGTACATTATACCATGTAAGACAAAATTTATGAACGAGGTCAAAGAGAGTAGTAGCCTCTTACCTCCTGCCTCAGCTGATGGACTAGTGAGATCCTGAAGGTGCTGAGGGAGTAGGCCATCAGGGCCTCCGGCTGATCTGGGAGCTGGGGAGGGAGCCTAAGTGATTTATAACCATGTATTGGCACCTAAAAGTATGTATGTACAGTATATTACAAATGATGATGGTTGACATCCAGACTAATACTGTGACCTGAACGTTCAGTATCTTGTACTTGAATGTGTGCTTTATATGGACTTGTAACTGAAGCTTGTCCCTTGTCCCTACATGCCCCTTGCTATCACTGTACATCATGCACGATATTCATGCTCACCCTGTAGCGATTCACTGAACCAATGCCATATGAATCTCATTATTAATATTAAGAGAGTACATCTAGAGTATAGCAAGACCATACAAGTGTGTGGACACACTACAATTGTATGATTTCCTGTGTACTTCAGTTCCACTCACATTAAACTACTCATGTATGCATACTACGTAGTAATGTTTGTTGATATCAAGTACAATGTGTGGTGTGAGTTCCTGATACATGTACCTTTATGCTAACTGTTACAAGACCCATATCTCCACAATGTCAGTGTAGAAGTCTTCATCTCTCTGATTCTGATCACAGCACCACCTGACCTCAATGTTGTCAGTGGTGGGAGGGACCTCTTTATGAAACCATCCAGATCTCTGACAACAAGTGTTCTCTGCTAGTTTACACCCTTCCCCGTCCCAGAGGGGATCCTCCCACGCTATTCTTTCTTCTAATTTAGTGCCAAAACCACTCTCACAATAGTAGTCATCACCAACAAAGGGAGCTTTGTACCGAGAATCATATCCAGGACCAGCACAGGGACACTGACTTGGATGACCGTCATCAGTTATCCTTTCTTGAAGTCCGGAAGTATAGGACCATATGTGCTTCCTGGGCTGCCCCTAGTAATGGATAGTCCATCGACATATGCATTATTCATTGTATTACTATGCTATTCCTACGCGAAAGGCATCAGTAGTGAAGCACTGGTATCCTCGAGCACGTCCACAAACGTGTGTGTAGTTTCCTCCACTGGGGAAGGTCAGAGAGGAACAACCTTTATAGATTATAATACACCAATGTAGTGTATTATGTTTACATGTATTATAATATATATAACATGCATACATACATATATATGCATACATATATATGCATACGTACATATTTATAATAATATGTATGTATGTATACATAATGATGCTGTTCACACTGTATGAGGAGTAAATTAGGGTAAATTATTGATAATTTCGATAATACTTGGTCATAATTTAAATTTACGCTATGTGATCACTTTTAATCAAATATTAATCACAGTTCCTCGCGCAGCTTAACATTCTCTTGTAATTTCTCCAACATTTTGTCCACTTTTGGCCTGATATAATTAAGGTACCAATCACTGTTGTTCAAAGCCTCTGGAATGTCGTTCGAATCCTTCTCTGCCAGAGCAGAAACAAAGTCCTTGAATTCACTCAATTTTTCTTCTTTCAAGTTGAAACGGATGGAGACAAAAGTTGCCTGAATCTCCTTGCTCCACTCCTCAAACGATTCTCTTCCAACCATCTCTTGGACATCGCTGATGGCATCTTGAAGGTCCCTCTTGAAGAGTTCTTGAACTCTTTCTTCTGTGATTCTTGTTCCGATGGGTTTCCCGTACT
Source organism: Chondrilla cf. caribensis (assembly GCA_964020155.1). Taxonomy (NCBI): domain Eukaryota; kingdom Metazoa; phylum Porifera; class Demospongiae; order Chondrillida; family Chondrillidae; genus Chondrilla; species Chondrilla cf. caribensis. The sequence continues at coordinate 1,407,745 of OZ026548.1, forward strand.
CCTCGTCCCCCTCCACTATGGTGTGACCGATCCCAACTGTCAGCATTTCCTCCTCGTTTGAGTGAATATCCAGTCTCTTCTCATACAGAAGTGACATGAATTGCTTCAGAAGATCATCATCTGCACTTATGACGGTTGGCTACACGTAAGTACAGAGCAGAATACATAGAGTTTGATTAGTATGTATGTGATATTTCTATAAATCAGGTAATAACAGGTAAACAGGGTATACAGAGGCCTGTGCAGGTTTGTCAATGTCTGAATACACTTTTCTAACTTCTATTAATAATAACAGCCATCATTCAATCACAGTTTGACTCTCCTATACTGTACTCTAGTGACACTGTGTATAAGGTCGAGTATCTATGGTAAAACCTCATTCATCACTATGTTAGCAGACTTACTATCTGAAAGTACATACATACCTCCAACTCTCTCTCTCTCTCATAGACCTATACCTGTGTGTGTGTGTGTGTGTGTGTGTGTGTGTGTGTGTGTGTGTGTGTGTGTGTGTGTATGTGTGTGTACGTGCGTGTGTGTGTGTGTGTGTTTGTGTATACTCACCAGCTATAGCTACATGGCTATTTATAACTACCATTGTAAACCTACCTCACTTTTGTTATTCTTGGCAAGAGCCAGCAAGATCGAAACTTTCACTACAATCAGATAACAAAGAATTCTTCCCATGTTTCTTCTTCCAGTGTGGGCTCACCAGTGTGCCTTGTACCTCAAGGTACAGTGATCAGGTGGGACCTTGTGACAGGACTGTGGTCTGACTGCTCAGCCCACGGTTGTCCAGGAGAGCATGATGAATCATTGACCAATACCCCACAGGCATGTATCAACTTTTTGCAATTAAGCCGGAAAGTGTCAAATCGTGTCAACCTCCCTCCACTTCTGGTGTTTCCATAAGTAATGCTGACTTTTTTCACATTTCATGGAAATTAACAGTATAAGGTTAGCAGAACGAATAAACGGTCCATTACATTAACATAATAATCACTTTATGTAAGTACGACTACTGTAGAATGTTGTTCGTACATGCATTATACGTATATACCATACTTGCAGGTAGCGGGACGTGTGCTGGGTTGAGTGCAAAACTTCAGAAGGGGACCTGAAAGGCAATTGGAACCGAGAACGAGCACGAAGAATCTAAAATGGCTGCCTATAAAGCCCTTGTACAATTCTGGCAAGACTTTCGTTTAGCTGACTTCCATGTAAGAAAGTTGATTCATTATTTTACTGAAATAATGGGACACATGTTATTTTCTCCTTTGACGAATCAATAATCGTCGTTTACTCTAATTAGAGGGAGCTGGACTCGAAAGCTAATGCGATCGCTTCACGACAAGATGCTTCTGAAGTTTCGAGGAAGAAGCTGGTGGAGAAGAGCAAAGAATTCAAGAAGTCAGCAAGCGAAGACACGAGACATCAAGTATCTTCGCTGTTAAAGGCATTTCAGACAGAAGTGAGTGATACACGTACGCGATTTTCTGAAGTAAAGAATTAATATGTATATATTTATCATCTGTAATCCCATTGGTCCTTTCGTCGATCCTATATCCACTTATGGCGGGGTATTTGGAAGCCAGAGTGTATGTGGTGGGCTGTGGGAGATGGTGTGATTTAGAATTGAAACATTGAACAACAAAGAGCAGTGACTACAAGCTGATCCACAATCTCTTCAAATTGCTCGTGTTTAAGCCCCAACATTTCAATTATGTAACACATTGTGTCCGTACTATGTGGTCGAGAGTACGTATGGTGTGAGAACTCTCCAATTGTATCCACGTACATACGTACATATGTGCATGTACGTACATACATAGGTAGGTATATGTATGAATATAATTTTGGCAAGTTGGGTGATTGACTATTGGCAGTACTACTGTACTGAGGGGATAGAAAACGGTGGAAAATTGCCTCGTCTAGGGTTATGTTATTAATGCCGTGTAGTACATGTGTGCATGCATGCATGTGTGTGCGTGTATGTGTGTGTTTATGTGTGTGTGTGTGTGTGTGTGTGTGTGTGACTGTGTGTGTGTGTGTGTGTGTGTGTGTGTGTGTGTGTGTGTGTGTGTCTGTCTGTCTGTCTGTCTGTCTCTCTGTGTTTGTGTTCATGTACATGCATGTGTGTGTGCAATACGTTTGTGCGTGCAATGCGTGCATGTGTGTATCAGTAATGGTGATGAACAGAATATACATAGATCCTCATAGGTACTGAGACCTCAGGTCCTCCTAATGGATCCATAATGGATGTAGTTTTTTGGATGCTGTGCCTGTACTTTATGTGTCTTGGGTAACTGTTTGAATGCAGACGTGATTACATTCATTGTCCTCACACTTGTAGGTGGATGCACTGACAAAGAGGAGTAAAGCTGCTGAGACTGATTTTTACGGTACGTACAAGAAACTGATTGACATTCCTGATTCTATTCCTGTTTTGGAGCAAGCTATAACCATGCAACAGAAGTTGGAAAAGGCCCAGGTGTGTGTGTGTGTGTGTGTGTGTGTGTGTGTGTGTGTGTGTGTGTGCATGCGTGCATTGAGTAGTCCAGTTGTTTGTGAATGTGTGACTTGTTTCGTAGGACTGTGAAATTGAGAACAAGCAGTTGAGGGAGACTCTTCAGGAATACAACAGTGAATTTGCACATGTTAAGAATCAAGGTACTTATATATCATACAGATGTATATGTTTTCTGCATGTACGTACGTTTTTATGTACATATGTACTGTATACAGTATGTGTATGTGCGTTAATGTCCATGGTTTTGCATGTGTATGTACATGCGTACAATATGTACTTGCGTACAGTATGTACATATACACACGCATGTTTGCTGCATGTACATACGTATATGTATGTATGTACAATATATGCTAACATGTGTCATAACCGGCTCCTCTCGTTCACCTATGATATTGTACAGACGTTACAATCAACAGGCTGAGGGAGCAGCTGAAACAACTGGAGAGCAAAATGGACCAGTCTGTCGAGGAGCGGGTGAGGATGAGGGAGGCGGAGTTGGTAAGCGAGTTTGACGAGAAGGAGAGACAACTCGAGAAGGCGAAGGAGGAGCTCCAGGCAAGAATGATGCTGGCGGACTCCAAAGTGTCCACAATGAGGCAAGGTAGTGTACTCGGAGATATTGCTCTGTTGGAAATTGGCCTGTTATAGTCTCTGTACACTTAAAACTATGTTTGCATGGCCGTATGTTTGAATAGTGAATGATGGAGTGTGTTTTTAGTAGATATGATGCCAACATAAATTCCAATTGAAATAACACCTTTTATTCCTGTTGTGAATGCAACAAAGTGGATTGTGTTGAGGTTTTCTACAAAGAGGGCAGAAGTAAAATCGTCTGTTCTAGTGTTTCAATATTGTCCGTTTGAAATGGTTTGTAACCGTGTATTGACACCTGCCACAGGTAATCCTAAAGTGTACGTATGTACAGTATGTATTATGTAGGTACATTCGGTAGGTGTAAAGTATGTATCGTGAATGTGTGTAGATGTGAAGTGAGTACCATGTACATACATGTAGGTGTGTAGGTGTGTATTTATGTACATACATACTTACCTATATAGTAGTATAGTGTAGTATGCGTCATGTAAGTGTATGCACTACATAGGCAGACCTGAAGAATACATGTACCTACATATGCTTATGTGTTGTTGGTTAAGGGAGGATTTCACAGGTGTGGGCATTTTTTCACACTTGGTGTGTACCTTTACAGTGGCTCATCAATGTATGGAGCTTACCATAGTGATAAGTGTGTGACTTTGTGCTTACGTCCCTCCAGCTCTGGAAGCAACACAGAGTGAGCTTATCGAACTGAAGAACAAATTCGACGTTGAGGCATCTGCAAAGTATGTGTGTACTGTACGTACGTATGAACATAATGTGTACCTTGAGTTGTAAAGAGTATGTGTTTTTCGTATGGATTGTTTCAACTTCTGTATAAATTGAATTTCAATTCCTTTCATCTTCTGAGTTCAAATTTTCAATTCAAACCTTCTTCACATCGCTGCCTGCAATTTCATTTCTTTGGTCCTGAGTCACTTCCTCGATACTCCTCTGATCTTCTTGCTGTCAGACTGACCCTTCAGGTGTGGAGGCTAGTGGTTGTTGTGTTGTCACTGGGTCACACTCTCGCCATTGCAGGTCATCAGAAGTGGACATTCTCATCACAGACCTGGAAAGAGCCAACCAGGTAGGTACTCCAATGTACACTTACCGTGTGTATATACAGTGAATTCTCCTTTCTCCACCACAATTCGGTGTGAAAAGCATATTGGTGGATTAACAAATTTGGCGGATTAACTGGATAATCATTTGTACTTGTATATTGTATTGGTAGTGAGAAATTATGCCAGATTAAAGGTTTGGCTTGAAGTGGTGATAGATTAACGAGAATTCGCTGTATGTTCATACATACATACGTATGTTTGTACAGTATAGATTTGTACACTACTGTACATATGTATTTGTTATGTGTGCTGAATGGAAAATTCTAGTGTATGTATATGTATATATTCAAGTTTTGTTAATTCACCACCAGGTATTCCATCTGCCAAACCCTCTTGCCCATCACCATTTATGTGCACCAAATCATTTGTGTGGGCGATATTGCAGTTGATATGCCACATATTCCCGCCATTAATCGTGGCAGTGATTAACGAGAATTCACTCTATCACTTATCACTATATCACCTATATGTACATACTATCCATACATGCATGCATACATACGTATGTACTGAATGTACTGTACCTACTACTGTCTGTACAGTACTTGGAATGTGTACACTGTATTCCTGCTGTGTTTGAGTATATAAGTTATAGAGTGCAGCTGATATGATCGTACAACTGTACAAATAGGAGACTCAACCGCTATTGCAGTCATGGGTTCACCTTGCACAGTCTTCTCTCAGTCCACTCCGTTGTTACCTCTTTCTCCAACTAGCGAGCTGAGTTAGCAGAGAGAGAGTTGGAAGCAGCCAAGGAGAGTACCACTCTGTCCTCTCGACATAGTTCACAGCTTCACCTTGACATGGGTGAACTCGACGCCCAGTTGAACTCCAAGGATGAAGAAATTCTACATTTGTTCGAATCGAACCAGAAGCTACAAGCTGAACTCGGAGCCCTGCAAGAGGAATTTGCCAAAGAGAGGGATCTTCTCAGAGACGAACTCAAGCAGAAGGATGCTCAGGTGGAGGAGATGAAGAAGAAGCTCGCTTCTCAAAAGGATTACGAAGAAGTGAAACGCGAATTGATGTGAGTGAACTTGAATAGCTTCACAGCAAAACTCACTTAACACAAAATCCAAGAGACCTTTTGTTTTGTTTTTCTTTTTGGCAGTATTTTCACCGCACACACTGTACACATATTACTTATAGTTAGTGTAAAATGTTGACATACTTTTACACTATGCTCTGAAGCAAGTTAACAGTTGCATCATCATTTAAAATTGCAGTTAAGAAGTAGTTGAAAAGCATTTTCTATTAGTAGTCACATACTGAAATTATCTTTTAAGAGTTTGTGTTAAGTGCAGAACCAAGTATGTACAATAGTAAGTTCACTGAACATTACTAAAGTGTTCCATATTTCTACTGCTCTGTAGGATAATAAAATCAGTGGAATTTGCTGGTCAGACTGGAGGAGAGCACTCTCAAAGCTCAACCAAACCTCTGGAGGTTGTTTTGATGGAGAAAAATAGAGGTACGTACATACGTACATGCATACAATGGTGACATGTACTGATTTGCACTACATGTAAAGTACTGTACCGTATACACTCCAACTTTCACGGGTTAAACTTTTGCGGTTTTCGAGGATCAGCAGCCATCCACAGGAGTTTCATCTTACAAATGTTAAAATGTATACGGTAATGTGTACATACATGATACTTTTAGTACCTTCCATTTACTGGTATGTACAGTATGCATATATCATAGCTTTGGGCAATTAGTCAGTTAACCAATCAATTTTTATTTCAAATCTGATTATTGTTAATGGTACAAGCAAATTGATTAATCACAGGAAGTAATCAAGTGAGTAGAGCAGGAAGCCACCCCCACCTTATTACCAAGAACCTTCACTCCATGTGTTCAATTTTGTACTTCAAAAGTACCTGAAATGTGAAAAGGACTCTAAAGAGTCCACATCACATCTATGGGATGACTACTCAGTCTAATGAATTGGGAGTGGTTACCGGTTATACCTACTTAGTTACTTCCAGTGATTAATCAATTAATCAATCAGTTATTATGCACTGATAATCGATTTGATATTACAGCCGACTCCCGGCACTAGTATTATAGTACATCCAGTACCTTGCTTTCACCATATGTTCAGTGTGCATATGGGCCTACTGATTCGTATACTGTACATATGTACACTATCATACATACAGTACATACACTGTATATGTGTGTATTGTCTAGCATGAGCTGATATGTATGTATGTCCCTAAGTAAGTGGGTACACGTGCTATCATGTTGGGATGAAATTGTTCTGTTATGTGTTACAATTTGTGTGCATTAGTATGTATGTAGCAGTGTACACATACGTATGATAGTGTACATTATACACTACACATTACATTACACTGTACTTTGTACATATGACACATGATATACTGTACATACTGTACAATGTACGTATAATACATGATGTACTGTATGTGGACATGTACGTACGTACGTATGTACACAGAGTATGTACTGTACATACTGTACAATTTATGTACTTATCACATATGCTGTACTCTACATACTATGTACACCTCCAGCTCTGCAGAACGATAACACTACTCTTAAGATGGAGAATGTACAGCTGAAGGCCCAGTTGACCACCACAAGTCAGGAACACATTGACATGCAGAAAACTGTCTCAGCACAACAATCCCTCATCACCAAACTAGAGGGAGACCTCCTGCGTGTCCAACCACTACTGTCTGGGAAAGATGTAGAGGTGTGTGTGTGTGTGTGTGTGTGTGTGTGTGTGTGTGTGTGTGTGTGTGTGTGTTTGTGTGTGTGTTTGTGTGTGTGTTTGTGTGTGGGTATGTGTGTGTATGTGTGTGTGTGTGGTGTGAGCCTCTGTAATAAAGATACACTTGTCCTCTATTTTTGACACCTTCTTATAGTAGCCAGTACCATACTGTTTGTGATTGCCTGTGTGTGTGTGTGTGTGTGTGTGTGTGTGTGTGTGTGTGTGTGTGTGTGTGTGTGTGTGTGTGTGTGTGTGTGTG
>OZ026548.1:1420000-1442500 GCA_964020155.1 Chondrilla cf. caribensis
ACCTCTACACATAGACCACCTGGTTACAGAGACCACCTGTCTACAGAGACCACCTGTAGACAGAGACCACCTGTTTACAGAGACCACCTCTACACATAGACCACCTGTTTACAGAGACCATCTCTCTACTGAGACCACCTGTTTACAGAGACCACCTCTACACATAGACCACCTGTTTACAGAGACCACCTCTACACATAGACCACCTGTTTACAGAGACCACCTCTACACATAGACCACCTGGTTACAGAGACCACCTGTCTACAGAGACCACCTGTTTACAGAGACCACCTGTAGACAGAGACCACCTGTTTACAGAGACCACCTCTACACATAGACCACCTCTACACATAGACCACCTGTTTACAGAGACCATCTCTCTACTGAGACCACCTGTCTACAGAGACCACCTGTAGACAGAGACCACCTCTACACATAGACCACCTCTACACATAGACCACCTGGTTACAGAGACCACCTGTTTACAGAGACCACCTGTAGACAGAGACGACCTGTCTACAGAGACCACCTGTTTATAGAGACCACCTGTCTCAAATGTCCACTATCAAACATTCCACTAAGTCACATTATTACACTTCTGGCATGGAGACCACCTGTTTAAGGAGACCACAGTTATATTGGTCCTTTAGGTGGTCTCAATGGACCGGTCCCACTGTTGATACATATCCTGTTACTGTGTATGATTTCATCCCTTCCTTGTAACAGCATGTCAACATTAGCAAAATCACCACCATTGTATCAAATTGCATTTATTGCATCAATTATGACATTGATTGTCTACTTCCAATTATCCATTGTCATCCAATTCTCCCAGATTCTTGTTCTAATTATTAATGGTCAGTTTTCTTCTGACAGTGAGGAGAGGGGTGGGCCAGCAATGACAGAAGTTTGGATAAGTGCTCACAATTAGGGATGTGAACTTTAAAGCTGTGTGTGTGTGTGCGTGTGCGTGCGTGCATGCGTGCGTGCGTGCGTGTGTGTGTGTCTGTGTGTGTGTGTGTGTGTGTGTGTGTGCATGTGCATACACCCATAAAGAATTATCTAACAGAGTAACAGATGTGAAGTGAATGGTTTAACTGGAATTCTTGATGTAATGAAGCTGTTTCCACTGTCTCTAGGAATGCTATAATGACATTCCACACTACATACATTCAAACCACTACGACATCACTTCTGGCTGAATTCCTCGTTTCACTTGCGATTACAACCTGATTATTGTTGCAGCCAATAAAATTGCTGTGTATGTGAACACACCTGAGTGCACCAGACATGTTGTTATGAAGGGACTGTCCTCTGAGAAGTGTGTATTGCGGTAAAGAGGTCTGACTGTACATGAATCATGTTATACTGATGTGTATATGTTCATTAGTGTATCCTGTCCATAAGACGGTGTTCCTGATTGAATCAGTGTTTGGAATGACGTAACGCTTCCGCATCATGATTAGTTGCATGCTCTGAAACCTGTCCAAACCAAATATTGTCATAGCATCACTTCACACTTGTGAATGAGTGGGAGGCTGTTGGTGGGTGTGCATGTGTGTTTATGTCTCCCTGTCTGAAATAGCATAGGGCGTACTGTACATACATTACAGTATGTGCATACTTCGATAGTCCACGGTATAGCCGTATCCTGTAAGAGTGCGTAACAACTGTAACAAAGTGCTGATCGCTCAACATCCAAGCCCATACTTCACTGGGTTCCCGGTATTAGGGGTGCACCAATGCTGGATTCAACCCATATTCCACCAACCACTCAAATAGGGTCATTATAAGGCGTTGCTGTTGGTTGATCCAATGTTTCCTACACCAGATCGGTGATATTGAAGATTTTTTGGTTTTAGTTTCAGAATCACTTGAAACAGACATGCCATGCAGATTACAACATGTAATAGTGAATGTGAAGTTTCTGAGGCTTTGATGTGATCCAAAATGGGCAACCTTGTCTTGATCGTTATCATACAATAGTAAACTTAAAGGGAATAACGGGCATGTTTCGATGAATTTAGTGTTATTAAGTGCGTGTCCAATTCATTATCGGTTATATCAGTAACAATACGGCCAATTACCGATATAAAAAGAAAATTAAAACAATTTGGCCAAGCTGATAACCAGCAGGCCGATACCATATCTGTACAACCCTATTTTGCATAGTAGCTGCTTGACAGCTAAAACCCCTCCCAGTCAAAATTGAATTCATTGTGTAGCTATGCTCAATTACGTACATCAATCAGCTCTTTATCCACCGTTCCCACTTAGATAGGCTACAAGTACGTACATTGAAGTTTGGTCGATCGTCCACCATTTTGTCTGGCACTCCCTTCAATGCTGTCATTTCTGTCCTTGAACTCTTGTTTACATCCTAAGTATTGATTTGGATAACCTTCCAAGCATATTATTCAGCCTTATTACCTCAGTTAATTATATGTGCTTTGGATTAATTATGAGAGATCACTGTAGCTTGAATCCTGATGTACTTGAGTGATTAATTAATTGATTTCCACGAGATTAAGCGGTATTGCTCATTTCTGCTACAGCCCTGATCTTTACCCCTGGTCACCTCATGCGAACAAAATTCACTTGAACATACCTCCACATCTCTAGCTGGAATGGGTCTCACCCCCTGTGCATTTTAGGGATTTTTGGAGAAAATGAGGGATTTTTAAGAGTCCTGAGCTACAACTAGGGACACCCAACCACTAGGGTGCACTCTTCAAATCCTCCATCGTTGAATGATGCTGCGGGTTAATTATTACATCATCTGTTAAGCTTCTTCGTGTTGTCCAGATTGTTATTGGCTTTTTGATACGCAAGGTGTGAGATCCCGTCTTCCAAGTAATGCAGGAAACTTGGGGTCTGAGTGCATGACCAGGACTGGTGTGTGTGCACTCCTCTCTTTGATCTCTGCTGCACCAGGATGCAACCTGTGGTTTCCCTTCCTGGTGCCACCCTATTAGGTGACGGATCAACGATCTCATCGTCCGGGATCGCACACGAATGAACTGTGTTACAGTGCTGATGTGTGCATGCTACCTCTTTGATATTTTACCACATCGGGCTACCAGTAGACCTCTGTATACCTATGTATGTAATGACCAACAACAACATTCAGTGCTTACGACATACTCTGCTGGTAGTGGCCATGGCAACGTTCAGTGCTTACAACATACACTTTGCTGGTAGTCGCCATGGCAACGTTCAGTGCTTACAACATACCCTTTACTGGTAGTCACCATGGCAACATGTGGTGCTCACAACACCCTTTACTGTTAGTCGCCGTGGCAATGTTCATAGCTTACAACATACTTTTACTGGTTGTTTACTGAAGCAACCCTTAGTCCATACGTATTACTGTATTGGTAGTACCACTAGCAGCCTTGCGTGTATGTACGCACTACTCTTTGCACTTGTCATCTGCTCCAACAGTAGTGGCACTTGGTGCGCATTGCGTGGAGTGGTTAGTGTGATTGGATTGTTCATATTATCACCTGTTGAAGACTAATGAAGCCGTAGCAGTGCGGCTACATGTGTCCACTCAGCTGTGTGTGGGAGCACTGTCATGTATTCGCTTACATGGGTGCACGAGTACACCTGTACACATGCATTTACATACATTCACCTGTGTTGATGCACATGTGCACACAATCACATACACTCCAATGTGTCTTGTGTGGATGCATATACATACGTATGTACATACATGAATACATACATACATACATACATACGTACATACATACATACATACATACACACACACACACACACACACACACACACACACACGTACATACATACATACGTATGTACACAGTTACACAGTAGGTCCATAGCTAAGTGCATACATCACTGTCACAAACACTCACCTGTGATGATCAGTAACACAGCACGTGTTCGAACGTGCTGACCTATTGTATCAAGCCACTCAGTGAACTATGCATGTCTTGTGATTCTTCGGCACGAGAGAGGATTCCAGAACTGTGTGAAGTGAGCCTTTTGGCCTCCCACGTACATAGCTACATGATCACCTCAAGGAGGGGGTTGTCTTGTGTTTGTTGAGCCTGTCTCTGTGTCTACTCTGACACCAAACATCACATGTAAAGTTCATCACAGACCACCCATCCATTTACCTTATGACATTTGTAGTACTGGAATCAAATATTCTACAGTGGGACCTGTCCATTAGGACCACCCAGGGGATCTAAAAAGATGGCCTCTATAAACAGTTTGTCTTCATGTAGAAGTGTATTAATGTGATGTAGTGGATGATTCAATAATGGTCATATAGAACAGGTGTCTATGGAGGGGTGGCCTTTGTATAGAGGTGGTCTTGTGTAGAGGTGGCCTTGTATCAAGATATTTTTTTATGTAAAGGTGGTCCTTATGGAGAGGTAGTCTCTGTGTAGAGGGGGTCTTTACGTAGAGGTGGTCTTTATGGAGAGGTAGTCTCTGTGTAGAAGGAGTCTTTATGTGGAAGTGGTCTATATGGAGAGTTGGTCTTTATGTAGAGGTGGTCTTTTATACAGGTTTTACTTATATTTGTGGTGTTTAGCACAGAAGTCTACATACGTATACTGTACATGTGCAATCACATTGAACCTTGATACCCACAACCAGTACATAAGAGAACATGGGACTGTAGAGGAGACGTGTTCACATGTGGATGTGGATGTGTACACACAGCACACATCTGTGTGAAGATGTATGTGTTTGCATATCGACTTGCACCCTGGTGCGAGGGACACTGATGGGTGGATCAAAAAAGGCGTGGTTGTACAATGGAAACTCGTTAAGACAAACTGGGACCCGCAAAATGAGCTCTTGTTATCAGATGTTCTTCTATCAGATTTGCTTACTGTATGCACACTACTACAGCAAACCAGATAATGCTCAAAAATTGGCTTGTGTAAAGTAGGAATTCATTTTAAGGGTGTTTGTCTTAATGAGTTTATACTTTATATATGTATTACAGCACGGGTCAGTACGTATGTCATAGCACAGTTCACTGGTGTGTGCATATGAAACAGCACAGGTCACCAGACAGGTTTATTGTTATGATTAATTGATTAAGAACCAAGCAGGGAATTAGTAAACACTTTTTATTGCTTATGATATTTTGTATTGAATTTTGTATCCTGGTTGAGGGGTAGATGAAAGGAAAAACTGTGCGTACATAAGCCATGTAGCACAGGTCAGTGATACAGCCCTCGGGAATCAATTAGCACTTTATATCTGCTGCAACACACCTAGGCAGGATATAACTTACTTGTATCCTGGTTGAGGGGTAGATGAAAGGAAAAACTGTGCGTACATAACTTAAGTCATGTAGCACAGGTCACCAGACAGGTTTCATTAATAGGATTAATTGTGTGAGAACAAGGCAGGAAATTAGTAAACACATTTCTATTGCATATAATATGTTGTATTGAGCTAAGTCCATATTTACTGTATAAATTGTCTATCAATCACCACATCAGGATACAAGTTAGTTATACCCTGCCTAGGTGTGCTGCAGCAGATAAAGTGCAAACAGATTACCTCAAAAATCAATTAGCACTTTATACCTGCAGCACACTGGGCAAGATATAACTATTACATACATAAGGACTCTGTGTGCATTGTCTACACCGAAACACAAGTTAGCTGATTCCTGCCAGTGTGTACCCAGCAGATAAAGTGCTGACTGATCACCTGAGCTTTGAAGGCCCTCAGTATTCAGTCAGCACTTCGTATCTATAGCACACCTAGGCAGGATACAACTATCACGTACCTACTGTATGTACAATCATGAATGGCTGTGTACATTCTGTGTACATAATACCTGTACGTACGTACGTATGTGGGTATACATGTGCGTAGTTACACCATTTACTAAGAATCAAATGGGTTAGTTCAATTTCTGGGCTTTCTGTCTCCGAGCGTCAAAGTAAAAAGTCAGTAGATTAATCAACATGGGTAGTTGCCATGACAACAGAAACAGAAAGTTCACGGTGTTTAATAAACAAGCCTAATATGGAGAAATACGTAATGTTGTTGATTTTCAATTCACCTTTTGGTACATGTGGTCATCACTCAATGTGAAAATGATAATGATTTTATTGCTATTAGACTAGAATTGGTTACCCCAAATTCCATAGTACTTGTGACTGAATTTTATGTGGGGTCTTTCAGAGACACACTCATCCGGTCAGCTCTGCTACAATGTGGTGGGACTCCATATTTCCTACTGCACAAGGTGGTACTGTACGTGACATGGAGGATGTGAAGTAACGTTTGAGTGTGTGTTCTCGACTGTGTGTTTGCGTTGTGCACTTGTCCTTCCAAGGTTTTCTTAGAAGTTTGTCAAGGCTTTCTTCCCTTCTTGGAAATTACTTGTGTAACAGCATCTAGTTAGCATCTAGTTAGCATTTTATTGTGTTTCATATGTACTGATTACTTATGTGATTACATACGTATGTGCTCACGTGATGTAGTGTGAACACGTGGAAAAGTAGAACAAAGAGTTTTTGTTGATGCATTTTTTATTAATATTGCTGTTGAAGTGAACTTGTTCGCCTTCTCAGTTGTTGCTGATGATCTGGTGCTAGCCAACACGACACTTGGAAGTGTGCTCCCTTTCCCAGTGAGGGTTGTAATGAAGTGAAAGGTTTTTGAAGACCGCCTCTACCTGCACACATAAGGACCGCGTGTCCTAAATATGATATTACAGTCACAACAATTTTAGGCACTTCTGCATAAAGACCACTTGTCTACAAAGTCCACCCCATCTTGGTCCCTAGGTTGGTTTTTAACAACAGGTTTAACTGAGTTGTTAGCATTGTTGGATCCAATTCTTCTCCTCCTGCCCTTCTTATCCTTATTCTTTCGTTTCCTCTTGATCTCTTTCCTGAAACACCCCTGCCTCCTTTACAGCCATTGATAGTCCTACCTCTCTCACCAGGAGGACTCTGCCCCATTAGAGTGTGCTTAGAACAGTCCATGGTAGTTGGAATGAGATTATCACAACAGAATAGCTTATCTTATCACGGACATGACTATACTCGGATTTTGTGTTGTATGGATTGCTTCCTGTTGAAAACCTCGAGTTTTTGACAAAGTTGTCAATGTTAGCTTCTGAACCATGTGACTTAGGATACAACCTTGGTTTCACAGCTAGTATCACTGTACTCCAAACAATATGCATGGAATAGATTCTGTATATTTTTTTCACGTTTTCAAGTGAATTGAGAAAAACATCACCCAGTTCTGTCCCTTGCAGCATGTGTTATAAAATGTTAGCTTGGGCTTGTGGCTTCATTGTCCTTGCGGCTTCTAAATTATGTCACTGAACTGACAATTTCCTGTGACCCCCACCCCCTCCCCAAGAGAATCTCTCCCAATTGGTGGGAGTTGCTGGAAGTGAACCATGGCTTTCCTTGAAATCACACCATAGCTGGTACTGGGAGACAGGAAATGATGTCATTACAGGTGTTAGTTCATTGTCTGTGTTACTAGTATATGGTTACATACTGTACCGCATACATACATAATACAGTCAGAATTCTTGACACCACCTTGATAGTGCTTCCATACACTAGTATACAGTTAGACCTCTTTACAACATCACCCTTGGTAGTGCTCCTATACACTTATATACAGTTGAACCTCTTCACAACATCACCCTTGGTAGTGCTCCCATACACTGGTATACAGTCAGACCTCTTCAAAACATCACCTTTGATTCCTCACTTTACCTGCCATTACAACTAGTTCACTGTCCAAACCAATGCAATTACTGTATATGTGGATACAGTCAAACCCTCTTAGTACGTACATACCTTGACGCTTGTGGCACCAAATCTGTACTTCTTATGAGAAGTGTGTACTATCAGTACTGCCTAACAGTGTACATGAGCTAGGCAGTGAGAGAAATGTATGTATTGTACCAACCAGGGGTACTTCCTAAGCAAGTTACACTGTACATGTGTATCCACAAGATGTGTTGTACGGAGATTGCCCTGGTGAAGTGTTGTCGTATAGAGATTGTCCTAGTAAAGTGTTGTTGTAAAGCGATTGCCCTGGTGAAGTGTTGTAAAGAGATTGCCCTGGTGAAGTGTTGTAAGAGATTGCCCTAGTAAAGTGTTGTTGTATGGAGATTGCCCTGGTGAAGTGTTGTAAGAGATTGCCCTGGTGAAGTGTTGTAAGAGATTGCCCTCGTAAAGTGTTGTTGTATGGAGATTGCCCTGGTGAAGTGTTGTAAGAGATTGCCCTGGTGAAGTGTTGTAAGAGATTGCCCTGGTGAAGTGTTGTAAAGCGATTGCCCTGGTAAAGTGTTGTAAGAGATTGCCCTGGTGAAGTGTTGTAAAGAGATTGCCCTGGTGAAGTGTTGTAAAGCGATTGCCCTGGTGAAGTGTTGTAAAGCGATTGCCCTGATGAAGTGTTGTAAAGCGATTGCCCTGATGAAGTGTTGTATGGAGATTGCCCTGGTGAAGTGTTGTAAGAGATTGCCCTATTAAAGTGTTGTTGTAAAGCGATTGCCCTGGTAAGGTGTTGTAAGAGGTTGCCCTGGTGAGGTGTTGTGAAGAGGTTGCCCTGGTAAAATGTTGTGGTAAAGATGTCTGACTGTGCAAGAATGCATGATGCTCATGTGCAGGGTTAATTGACGTAATTGACATAAAAATCATTTTCTTAATCATGCAGTCTAGCACATTATGGCTTCTCTGCCTACCTGCTAGATGCGATGGATGGTAACCCAACCAGGACGGACCGTCCCACAAATGCATACAAGCACTCTCTCCGGATATACTACTGAGATTTAGAATTTTGGCCACAATAGGATGTTGATACACAGTTTTCCACATTTTTTATACTAATGGGTTTGTCCACTCTGCTTCCCAGTCCTCCAGTTACTTAGTATGTGTGTGTGTGTGTGTGTGTGTGTCTACGTGTGTGCGCGTGTGTGTGTGTGTGCGTGTGTGTGTGTGTGTGGTGTGTGTGTGTGTGTGTGTGTGTGTGTGTGTGTGTGTGTGTCTATGTGTGTGTGTGTGTGTGTGTGTGTGTGTGTGTGTGTGTGTGTGTGTGTGTGTGTGTGTGTGTGTGTGTGTCTACGTGTGTGTGTGTGTGTGTGTGTGCGTGTGTGTGTGTGTGTGTGTGTGTGCGTGCGTGTGTGTGTGTGTGTGTGTGTGTGTGTGTGTGTGTGTGTGTGTGTGTGTGTGTGTGTGTGTGTGTGCACGTTCTGTATGCATGCAGGATCACATACATGTACGCACATTCAAGTACACACCAATGTATGTTAGTACACTTACATACATACAGTATACCATATAACCAGACATATTGGTGGAAAAAATACTATTGGCGGTTTTTATTTTGACGGATGGCAAGCCCAGGTTATAATACGGTAGCTTGTCAGAATTCTGTTCCTTTCTCTTGAAGTACCGATACATCGCCATGATTACTCAAGCCACACAGATGCGCAACGTCGGGATTACGTCACTTTATTGTGATACAATCCCGACATTTTGTACGGGTGTTATTATTTTGGCGAATATTATGTTGGCGGTAGTCGATCAAAACGCCAAAATAAAATAACCGCCAATATTTCTGGTTATACGGTACTATCGATAAAAGCCATATTCAATCATCTTTGTGTGTCTTTTGCAATACTTTTATTCTCTGCAGATACTTACAACACATGCATATGTTCCACAAGGAGCATTTCGGAGGAGGAGGTCTTGGAGCCAATGACCTCCATGCCGCTGGTGGAGACGGTAGAATGGATCCTGTCCTTATCACCCCGGAGCGAGAGACAACAACCGTGAAGGCACTCGGGGATGTGGGAAAACCCCATGGATAGCCATAGTGATGATGCAGTTGTACCCGCCCCTAATTGCCATGGTAACCAGTTTCATTTCCTGTCCCCGTGCCTTCATCATACGTTTGTAGCTGATCATCACACTCAGTGCAGCACCAGATCAACTTGCACAACACAATGTATGTGAATACTTGTATTCATTATTTCATGTATGAGTTGATATTGTGTGTAGACGCATGCATGTAGCTATAGCTGTTCCTTCTCAATCAGTTTAATTTTGTAATTATTCATCATGTGCCAACTATTGCATGTCTTATATTCCAAGTTGATGTATTACTTGAAATCATAAAAATGAAATAATCTGACATTAATTACCGTATAGCGGGAAATTTTTGCGGGACAAAATTTTTGCAGATTTTGTGATTGCATGGCTTAACATATGTGAAAATTTTATCTGCGAATTAGGCATTCTCGTTGTTCTATCACGTGACTGTGGCCAGAAAGTTTTATCTGCAAATTTTCATTTTTAGAGCCATCCACGAAAATTTTGTCCCAAGAAAATTTCCCACTATACAGTATATTGTTATATTATTATGCATACATGTGCACGCTCCCATACAAGTGAACCACTATGAAGGAAGTATTCAGAGATATAATTATAGAAATAGATAATATATAGAGAGAAATATAAGAACATTGAAACATTTTTAAAAACAACCTCGGTAATGGGACCACCTCAGTAATACAGTCTCTCAATGCACATGCAATCCCACAATAATTATTTTCTATCCTACAATACCTTGTGCACCTTCAACATGAGACGACACTTCACAATTGTGTGTGAGCTCACTTTGACTGGCACAATGGATGATCTCAATTGTGAGGGTATATTTATAATATTGCATCATTAATTATATTAAAATCAAATCCCATCTATGGATATTGTGAATAGAGTTGTATGCAATTAAGTCATAATTATTTTCATTGATCTTGTTTCAGCTCAAATAATTCCAATATAGCCGACTGATGTGGCGATTTCACCATGATTTCATTTTCAGTTCAGAGACCCTGTGTATTACACAGTTTGACTGCATGCAACTACATTGTATTATATACACAGCAGTACCTACTGTATGGTTATGGCAGCTATGTAACAGCCAGACACCCTGGGTTCAAGTCCCACAGCTGCCAATTTTTTCCCTTTTCTCCTTTCTTCTTAAGCAGGTTGAATTCCAGCACAAACGTCAATAAGTACCTACCTAACCTGTTATTATGTATGACTACAGTGGAACCTCCCTATGATGGACACTTTGGGACCTTGATTTTAGTCCTTATTACAGAGGTGTCCTCAATTCAGAGGTCACTTGATACACCACAGTACTACACTGGGACAGAGAATGGTGTCCTTATTATAGAGGTTTCTGCTATTCAGAGGTTTGTAATAGAGAGGTTCCACTGCACTTGAACTATAATATTATATTGGCTTAGTCTGGCATAGCTAGACCCATTCCCAACCAACAAAAAATGGAGGGCAAGGGTCGGCTATGTCAGACTAATATAGGCTATCAGACATTATCTGTGGTCTAAAACAGCTTATTGTTGATGGTAGAGTGGAACCTCTCTATTACAAACCTCCGAATAGCATAAACCTCTGTAGTAAGGACACCATTCTGTGTCCCAGTATAGTACTGTAGTGTATTAAGTGACCTCTGAATTGAGGACACCTCTGTAGTAAGAACAAAAATCAAGGTCCCAAAGTGTCCCTAATAGAGAGGATCCACTGTATATCCTCTTTCCGTTGGTTCATGGAGAATCAACATGAATTGGGCTGGAAACTACGGAGTAGACCTTTGCGCAGATCATTTTGTTCAACGGGACCATACATGCCCCTGGACATAATAGGACCACTATCTTTAGTCATATATAGTATATTAATATTAATATTAAATATATAATCATAATTATTATATTATACGTATATCGTAGTACGTATATATTGATATCATAATATATCACTCTAAATATATTATACTAATATTATAAAGGAATGTAATCTAAGATTATTTTTAACACATCTGTATACTAATACAAACATAAATTTGCAAACTATACCGATAATATTGACATCATGCCTTTTATATTACGAAAATACATACATAACAATTGTTAACATAATACAATGTACATGTACGTTATGATTTGAACGGGTCTTTGTATACACACTTTGCTGGTACTACAACCTGTTCACCACTGTGAGGGAACACGGCAGTCAGCTCCCCACCATAGACACATGCCGTGTCGAGGCCTGTAGCTTTTGAGCCCAACTGGAGCTTACGGACAGCATCGTGACCAAAGTAGATATGCTCTGGTCCAGCCCACTGATTTACCCAGGGTTCTCCCCTTGATGTTTTACTGGTACCTTTCCAACACTTCTCCTCTGAGTCGTAGTAGACGTTCCTCATTGTAACCAAATTCTCCAAATTCTGCTCATTCAGAGGGACCCCGGGCACAACCCCAGCATGTACTGTAATAATGTTACGTGATGGGAGGTGGAGGCTGTAAGGAAGATCGAAAAACCACTTCATCTCCTCTTTTGTGAGATCCTTCATCCACTCGAAGTTGGGCGGAAGGGGCCGGTGTTCTTTGATGCTTTTTTCCCATTCTTTCATGCAGACTTCGTCATGATTACCTCTCACGCAGAAAGAACGGATCTGGTGGGCGAGTTTGACAACTTCTGCGTTTTTTGGGCCCTTGTTGACTAAATCTCCTACAAATATGACACAAACTTTATCTGACCTTCCACCCGCCTTGTCCAGTAACTCTTCCAATTCATCAAAACAACCGTGGACATCACCGACGACAAGAAGCTTCCTACCCAACAGGTGCTCGTTCTCATTTAAGGTTTTGTGGAGGAATTTAGGCAGAGAAACTCCGTACGGGCTAAGTTTGAGCTCATCAAAACAACGCCACCCTGTGAAGTAGCGTAGAGTAGCACGCAGCAAAGAAATCGACACTGCTGCCCCGGCCGCCATTTTATTGCCCCGAATAAACTTCCTCGTACTCAATCCGGAAGTGTCGGGTTTATAAAAGGCTTCTCTCTCCCTCTGGTACACTCGTGTAGTATACGACAAGAGTTAGGAACGTTATTGGTATGCTGTCCGTTTGAGATGGATTCTGGAAACGAGGCGAGTAGGCATCCCGGGGACATTGTCGATTACTGCAAGCAAAAGGCAAGAGAACACGCCATTCAGTTCATAAGCGAGTTGGCCGAGTATCATACGGAACGCGGCTTGAGAAACGACCCCTTCTTGGATGGGGCGAACGAAGAACTGGTCCAGGTTTTTGTACAGGAGTTCTCGGGACTGTTTCGAAAAGTACCGCAGCGTCCATCTCCTTCAAAGTCACCCAATCGACCTGTCAGTAGGAGACGATGGTCAACCATCTTCCACTTCAAACACAGTGAGTACAGTTTGTGGATTGTTGACATGTACGCTTCCTGGGATTGCTGTGTGTGTACATGGTTGTAGTTGTGAATAGGCAGCTCGGTTTGTATTGTAGTCTTATTCTTTATTCGGTGTACAGGCATTCGTGCGTGCGTGCGTGCGTGTGCGTGTGTGTGTATGTGTGTGTGTGTGTGTGTGTGTGTGTGTGTGTGTGTGTGTGTGTGTGTGTGTGTGTGTGAGTGTTTGTGTGTGTGCGTGCATGTGTGCTTGTGTTAGTGTGCATATGTGTGTGTGTGTCACTGTGTGTGTGTGTGTGCTTGTGTTAGTGTGCATGTGTGTGTGTGTGTGTGTGTGTGTGTGTGTGTGTGTGTGTGTGTGTGTGTGTGTGTGTGTATGTTTTTGCAGAGTTCACCACATACATACATAATACTTTGAAGGTTGGATCATTTGTATGTGTAAAGAAATATGTCTACAGCTGCATTGGCTTCCACCACTCGAAACCAATGCCCACAGGACCAGCATTAGTAGTGATGCCCATAAGTTCACCTGTTTGTCAGTACAAGTATTTTCAACGGAAGTGCACGATTGTTAGTAGAAGTATTTTCGATGTAAGCACATAATTTTTGGGTGACGGGTTTGTGTATTCATGTTCCTGAATATCCGTCTGTGCAATATACATCTCTGTACATGTTAATATGTACTGTACACATACGTATACAACACTCACTCCCGTATGCGTTCATGTGTACAGCACTCACTTTTGTGTGTGTTAATACATACAATATACACTTCTGTATGTGTATATGTGTACAGTACACACCATACATATATGTACAGCACACACTTCTGTATGTGTTCATATGTACAAAACACACTCCTGTATGTGTTCATATGTACAACACACACTCCTGTATGTGTTCATATGTACAGCACTGTTACACACTCTCCTGTATGTGTTTATATGTACAGTACTGTTACACACTCTCCTGTATGTGTTCATATGTACAGCGTACACTCCTGTACGTATGTGTTCATATTTACAAAACACACTCCTGTATGTGTTAATATCCATCCCATGATTCTTTGATGTGTCCTTGCTGTAGATGGTTGTTTGTTAACATATTTGACCTTCTCCTGACTTGCCTGTTTGCACATATACGAGAAAAAAACCCTACAAAGAGTCAGACATTCCTAAGTGTTGTCAGCATCACCCACCCATATGGATGACGCTGGTTCCAGTTTATACATGTCACGTCTTCAGTTACTGCGGCATATTATGTTGCATTTACTATTATATTATACTTGATCTAGACACTGTGGCTCCACTCCGACATATATGAACGTCCCTAACTCCACACTATAACCACATCCACCCCCACAGGTAGCTTCTTTCTGCTCAATATCTCTGATATTCAACTCTGTCCATCAATCCATCAGTGCATGTCGTTTCTACTAATCTTTGCTATTTCCTACTGGAAAACTGAATTTTACCATCAAACGGTTTGGGTGGATGGTAGTAAGGGCCCAAAAATGCTCACCAAGGAGGAATGAAGCAGGAACAAGAAGGTGTAGGAGACTTCCAGGTTGTTAAGGTGAAGAAGGAAGGTGATGTAAGGGGGAAAATGGAGCGAGGGAGATTGAAATAACTGAGTGCATCTGTAGCAAACAGCATTGAAATATCTTGTGGATCGAGACCAATGTCTCCAATATGAAGGCAAAAGTGTAACATAGAACATTTTCTTCCAGGTTTCGTCATGACGTACGTACGTATGTGGATGTATTTTGTGTGTGTGTGTGTGCGCTGTTTTCACATTCGTCACTGGTGTTAGGTGGCATTTGGTTACATTTCCTCTTCAGTCCTCTTTCACTTTCATGGTTTAGTGAGTAGAGTTACCACCTAGTAATTCTCTCTTACCCTTTGTATCTGCCCCCCTGCCGATTCTCACTATTGTAGTTGACAAACACTGCATATTCCTAGTAGTGTGTACGTACGTATAATACAGTCCAACTTGCTTAGAAAGTACCGTGTGGGGCACATCAAACCTGTAGCTGTTATCAGAAGTACGTACTTATGTACATACTAATAGTGTTTGTTGAGATAGTGTACATGAACTAGGGACTGAGTGAGGTGTACTCACTAACCAGAAGTGTGTACTAACCCAGGCACTTACTAACCAAGTTGCACTGCACCCACTTACGTACTGTTATTGTACATATACGTATGTATGTACATGCATATTGGCATGTGTGTATGCATGGGTACTTTTGTGGTAACTTGTTTTTGATTCCTGTGGGTGTGTATTTGTACACATACATACTTACGTATGTACTGAATGTAGTGTATGTAATACGTACATATGTGCGTGTGTTTACTATCAAATGAGAAGTGTTGATTTTTCCAAAAATTAATAACTCTCTTGTACCAAAACATAATAGTACCTGTAATCTAGCCTCTGTGAGTTGGACTCACTAGCTAATCCTACTGTGCCTACTGCCAGTAATGGTTTCATGAGGAAGAGGGCATAGTTGAACTCAATGTGTTGAATATAATACATCTGTACGTATATACACATGGTATCGAAGACAAACTGTACGTATGTACATTTGCATGTACGTATATAGGTGCATTCACATACGCGTGCGCACACACACACACACACACAAACAAACAAACACACATTCAAAGCAGTGAAGCCATACTCTTCCATAGGCAAACACACTACTATACATCTCCTCTTTTCTCATGTTAGAACATACGTAGGTACTATTTGACCAGGGTGCAGGAGGGTAAACATACGTATGTATGTTGCTGATACTCTATTACTTTGTGTATGGGTGTTGTATTGATCTGTCTCTAAAACGTGAGTTACGTAGTATGGCTGGCCCTACCAAGAAGCCTTATCCCATAGTCCACATTAGATGTGTTTTGATCAATACAAGCCAATTGGTTATTTGAAACCAGAACGAAGTCTAATGAAACTGTAAACATTGTAATGGACTTGATTGATTTACATACATTGTCATACAAAGATGGAAGTGTACCTATTACGTACGTGTATGCATTTGTACATAGTTTTGTTTCTGTGAAGACTCTACCCAAATATGTATGTACGTACAGTACATACGTATGTACGTATTCACAAATAAATGTGTTTACACATTTGTATGCAGTTATGTTCCCATGAAGACCTTACATACATATGTACATGCATACATATGTATGTATGTAGGTACTCACAAGTGGATCTGTTTAGGCACTGACAGAGGGGGAGAGGGAAAGAGAGAGAGAGAGAGAGAGAGAGAGAGTGCTCACTTGTGAAGCACATGCATACAGACTTACAAAGATTGACTGATTGGTAGTCAAACACACTCTATTGGAACTCAGTGGTTGTCTGTATACATTGCTACTTTGTGACTAAATACATTTGTTTACACTGTCTCCTTTCTACTGCCTCCCCAAGGCGACAAAGAGGAGGGATTAAGTAAGAAGTCCAGAGGTTCCTGTGGAAGTAGATCAGACCTGGCTTCTCCTGAAGATAAGAACGTCCTCCTGATGAACAACATGAAGATATTGTCATGGAATGACAGCATCTTGCCCAAGGAGAAGTGGGTGACCTGTAGGATTGTGTTGGTTGTTGAGCACGAGATACAGAAGATAGAAATCTACGTCCCCCCCAAGGTGTGTGGCCGGGAGGTGATGTACTGTAATACTTATGATGAAAATGCTGATGGTGTCAGTGTGTGTGTTATATGCAATTATGTATGTATAAATGCACATACGTAACTACGTATGTGTGTATGAATGTATTCTATGTACATACAGTGTGTATATACGTACGTATATACAAGCATACGTACATACTTGTATATATTCTCATACACTGCAAGTACCAGTTACATATGTGTAATTTAACTATTGTTGCCATGGATTTCCCAAAAGAACACATTACACGGATCCAATCAACTACCGTGTAATACTAATGGAAATTATGTGCTAAGCAAACATGTGTGAAGACTGTTGAGTCAGGAGACAATTGTTCTGGTTAATTGATTGACGCCAATTAGCACCCAATGACGGACATCACCGGATGCCATTAACAGCTTTCAAAAGCAGCCGATTGTGGGAATGTTAGTTAAAAAATAGGTGAACCTTGGCACTTCATGGTTTGTCTATTGCGCATGTAATAGTTATATCCTGGCGTGGTGATTGATAGACAATTTATACAGCAAATATGCGCATAGTCCAATGCAACATATTATATGCAATAGAAATGTGTTTACTAAACCTGCCTTGTTCTCACACAATTAATCCTAGCAATGAAACCTGTCTGGTGACCTGTGCTACATGGCTTATGTATGCAGTTTTCCTTTGATCTAACCCTCAACCAGGATACAAGTACATTTGTATGATCATAGGTGTATGCACGTATGTACGTAGGTCTGATGTTCAACACGTTTTACAGAAAGATCACAATATCTTCATAGCAGCTTGTATGTGGACACAGATGTGTCCACATACAAATTACATAATAATATGTAGATACACGATAACAATGGTATTGGTTGCAACAGGTGCCTGGTGATGAAGGCATGAAAGCTGAGGAAGTTAACGAGGGTGATGTCACAAAGAGGTCTGACCCCGTATCTTATCCCTGCGTGTGCACCCTGATCACACACACAAGATATTGGGCGTAAAGTGAGAATCTAGGAGTGTGTTTCCTACCCATAGTGTGAACAGGATATGAGAAAAATGCTCCAGTATTGTGTTGGTAGTCATTTAATCGCTCAAAGGAGTCTTTGATCTGGAGTGTGTGGTCTAAAGATCAGCACTATCACCAGTTGTTGGTATGGCTGCAGACATGGGCACCTCAGTATGGCTGCATTTGGAACAGATTTGTTGTAGAACCCAGGTTAGAACCACCTTGGTAATGGAACTGCTACCAATGTTCCAGGTCTACAGATTACTATAATAATATAATTGTGTTACTCTACACCACCAGCGTTAGAATTAGGACCACCTCACAAATGTGACCACTTGTCCCATAGGTGGTCTCAGTTGTGAGGTTCTACTGTGCTTCAACTGGTCCCTGTAGGTGGTCTCAGTTGTGAGGTTCTACTGTACTTCAACTGGTCCCATAGGTGGTCTCAGTTGTGAGGTTCTACTGTACTTCAACTGGTCCCATAGGTGGTCTCAGTTGTGAAAATTCTACTGTATTCCAACTAGTACCATAGGTAGTCTCAATAGTGAGGTTCTAACTTATGTTCCTACTTCAAGCGGCTCCATGAGTGGTCTCAGTTGCAAGGTTTTAACCACTTACTGCTGTGTTTTTCAAAATTCAATTCTTCTCACCCTTGGCCCATATGGGACCTCCCCGCTCATGGGACGTTGAGGTGTCAACTTGTAACAGTAATTGCTACACACCAGCGACACAAACAGGAATGTACGTAGATTGGGTTTCCTGAAACCTACGTACATACGTATGTGTTGTGAAGTATTTCCTTTCTGTCACGATGCAAATTATACTCGTACAAAGAACGTATGTTCAATATTGGAATTGATTTGGACCTTGATTGTCCGCACACCTATTACTTGCTTTGATGTGTAATGGACTGTTTTCTGTTTTGTGCATGTGGGCTTTGCGCAACACAGGGTGTTGTGATGTTGAGAGCTGTTAACACATGTAAGGGGTACTGGCTGTCCAGGAGACCTGCTGTGCTGATTTCCTGAGGAGAGATTATGGGATGTAATGGGATCCATCTCCTCCTCTGACAGCTTTTTGGAGTTTTTTTTTTCTCCATCACCACCAACCAGAAAATGACTGCCAATCAACTGATTGAACTGACCATGTTGATTTGTGTGCTGTAGCATTGTGCGTCTGTTGGACAATCATGTACGTACGTATGTGCTAATGATGACTAGTGGGCATCCCGATAAGTAGCTTGAGAGCTAGTGATTTCCCACTCAAACTATGATGATTAGTATGTGTCATTCCTTCCACGCAGAGTACACAGCCCAAGACGTGTATTTTCTGTTTTCTGTTGGAGGAAATTCGCAACACGACTTCTCTGGAGGTTCCCGACACAGATTCAGCTTTTGTCATCAAGGTATGTACGTACGTATGTACCTACGTATGTACATGTGATAATACTTATGTATGTACGTACATGCCTGTATGTGTGTAGGAGATCTGTATGTATGTACATACAAAGACTTTCAATCAAGGACAGTTTTGGATGATTTTTGACTTGTAGCTCAATTCAGAGGCTTTTGAGTCCTCTACTGTACTGCACTGGGACACAGTAGGGTATCCTTATGTGTGGGACTTCTAGTGTGTACGTATGTATGTACAGAAGTGCATTATGTACGTACGTATGTGAGTGTAAGCGTTTATGTATACGGTACTATCATACATATGGATATTTGTACATACGTATACTATAACTGTCAATGTGTATCTTGTTACATACGTATGTATGTACACATATATACGTGTGTATGTGTGTGTGTGTGTGTGTGTGTGTGTGTGTGTGTGTGTGTGCATGTGTGTGTGTGTGTGTGTGTGTGTGTGTGTGTGTGTGTGTGTGTGTGTGTGTGTGTAGCTGTGTGTCAGAGGAAATGACCTCATGAATGTCCTCTCGAAACCACTGTCTTTCATCATGACATGATGCATAACCCCTGTGAGAGTACCTCTCCTTGGATGGTTTCTGATTATATACACCTGGGTTGTTTCCCACTTCAGACTGATATCATTCATTCATCACTGGCTGTGAATTTTTATTGCAGGATTCTGTTGTATGTATGTATTGTGCACATAGATATACGGTACATACATGTGTATGTATATTATGTCTACATGTAGGGAATAGTACGTATATGTAATATATCATGTGTACTCATCACTTGTTGCATAGAATGGTATAGGCATATGCATGCACACATGCACGCACGCACGCGCACACACACACGCGCGCATGCACGCACACATGCGCACACACACACACACACACAGTTTTTCATGATCCTCCATTCATCACTTAGGTATTTACTTACTATGTACGTACATGTGTACTCTCCACAGCCTGAGGATGCTCCAGGTCATGTGCTTATTGCGGAAGATGTCTCAGTGAGGGACATGTGGGTCACCAAACTCCAAAGAGCTGTCGTATTCTCAAAGTATGTGTGAATAGCTGTCCTATTATCAATGTCTGTGTAGTTAGCTGTCCTATTATCAAAGTCTGTGTAGTTAGCTGTCCTAGTATCAAAGTCTGTGTAGTTAGCTGTCCTAGTATCAAAGTCTGTGTAGTTAGCTGTCCTACTATCAAAGTCTGTGTAGTTAGCTGTCCTAGTATCAAAGTCTGTGTAAAACCTGTGCTAGTATCAAAGTCTGTGTAGTTAGCTGTCCTATTATCAAAGTCTGTGTAGTTAGCTGCCCTAGTATCAAAGTCTGTGTGGATAGTATGTTTGGTGCCATCCATCGTTGTGTTTGAAATTGTTTTGTTAAATGTTTGCCAACAATGAATTGAATAGAAAACATTTCCTATTAATTATTGTACCCGTACATTCATGCATTCAACCGAGCAGTCTACATCTCATTTCTCTTCCTAATTGCAGGAATCTCAGTCGTGAGGGCGAGAGTACATCATCTTTGCAGTCGGGAACACCTGTATTCTCAAAGAACATGAGTTACAACGGACCAGGGTATCTCCCTTCCATCTCAACCGAGGATCTGAGCGGAGGGGAGTGCAACTCACCAATACGAAGGAAATCGACACCCTCTACCACAGAGCTTGCAACTGACACATCAAGGAGAAGTTCGCGATCACCTGTCCTCGAAAGCAGTCAGAGAGTAAATGGCTCCTTGCTGTCTGTTCCTACGTCATCATCTAATGCTGCTCTCCATCCAGTTTCCATCCAAGCAGAAGCAGGAAGGAAGCTGAGTCTACCTGGATCGTCCCCGAAGTCAAAAGTCAAGACAGTGGGCAAAGTGTCCAGCATGGAAAATCTGACCTCGTCCCCAGGAGCTGTGCAGTCGCAGTTGTCCGTTCCGAATGTTCGTCAGAGTCGCGACTTGAGTCCGATTGATGACAACAGTTGTACTGAGCTTGTGGACATCCAGGCCCTCATTCGTGAC
Source organism: Chondrilla cf. caribensis (assembly GCA_964020155.1). Classification (NCBI taxonomy): domain Eukaryota; kingdom Metazoa; phylum Porifera; class Demospongiae; order Chondrillida; family Chondrillidae; genus Chondrilla; species Chondrilla cf. caribensis. The sequence continues at coordinate 1,441,387 of OZ026548.1, forward strand.
ATGGATCTCACCGCGATTGTCAGCTCCCAAGAGAGGCAACCGGGACGTAGAAACACCGTATCTGCGGGGAATGTGCCACAAACCCCTTCGAACAGTGAAGAAGAGGAGTCAAGACCAAACCAACCTGCAAACAGTAGCTCCGTCCTCTCTCCCTTGCCTTCACAGGAAAGATCCTCGTCACTCCCTACCTCACCAGGGATTGTAGGAGAGAATCCCACTTCTGGTGAGTTTACATTGTCGGAGATGGTAGACCCAATGGTCCAGATGTTCAGGGCACCCTGGTACCACGGGATTCTCCTGCGGCATGATTGTTCTACGCTACTTCAGTCCCTTGGTCAGGACGCAACTGGACGGTTCCTTGTACGGAAGAGTGAGTCCGTGGATGGTGAATATGTACTGTCCTTCAACTACCAAGGGCGTGCTAAGGTGTGTGTGTGTGTGTGTGTGTGTGTGTGTGTGTGTGTGTGTGTGTGTGTGTGTGTGTGTGTGTGTGTGTGTGTGTGTGTGTGTGTGTGTGTGTGTGTGTGTGTGTGTGTGTGCGTGCGTGCATACGTGTGTACATGTGTGTGTGTGTGTGTGTGTGTGTGTGTGTGTGTGTGTGTGTGTGTGTGTGTGTGTGTGTGTGTGCGTGCGTGCGTGCGTGCGTGCATACGTGTGTACATGTGTGTGTGTGTGTGTGTGTGTGTGTGTGTGTGTGTGTGTGTGTGTGCGTGCATGCGTGCATACGTGTGTACATGTGTGTGTGTACATAAATGTCTAAGTGTTTGTATATAAGTATGATTCATGTAGTCTAGCTTGCTTAGTATGTAACTAAAGGACACACCAAATCTGTACTTCTTATCAGAGTTACTTACTGTCAGTACTGATTGACATAGTGTACATGAGCTAGGGACTGAGTGAAGTGTACGTACTAACAGGAATGTGTACATACTGCCCAGAACACATACTGTATTAAGCAAGTTACACAGTATTCATGTGAACATTCATATGCATCCCTTCTCCCAACTTAGCATTTGAGAATGAGCGTGAATTCCGATGGTTCCTGTAAGATGCAGCACTTAACCTTCCCCAGTGTTGGGGACATGTTGGAACACTTCAAGAACAACGCTATTCC
>OZ026548.1:1447500-1465000 GCA_964020155.1 Chondrilla cf. caribensis
CTGTGAAAAATAGACAATTTTGATACAATAATGTGTGTGTGTGTGTGTGTGTGTGTGTGTGTGTGTGTGTGTGTGTGTGTGTGTGTGTGTGTGTGTGTGTGTGTGTGTGTGTGTGTGTGTGTGTGTGTGTGTGTGTGTGTGTGTGTGTGTGATGCATACATACATGTGCACACACAACAACCTCACCTGCATAGTTGTCTGGAGAACTCTGAGCTCTTGGTTCCTGGCCTGGATCTCACTCAGAGCTTGCTGCCACTGAGCTGTGTCTACCAATATCTGACAGGAGAAACATCAGAACAATGTGAAACATCACCCTGCACTTACATACAACACACACAACAGGTATGCATAATACACACCACATACTAATGTATAATACACAGCACATACTAATGTATAATACACACCACATACTAATGTACGTATAATACACACCACATACTAATGTATAATACACACCACATACTAATGTATAATACACACCACATACTAATGTATAATACACACCATATACTAATGTATAATACACACCACATACTAATGTATAATACACACCACATACTAATGTATAATACACACCACATACTAATGTATAATACACACCACATACACAATTTACAATACACACCACATACACAATTTACAATACACAGCACATATACAATTTACAATACACACCACATACTAATGTATAATACACACCACATACTAATGTATAATACACACCACATACTAATGTATAATACAAAGCACATACACAATGTTCAACACAGACCACATACACAATTTACAATACACACCACATACGTACGTACATGGTACATATGTATATATACATGTACAGTCCATGTAGTACAACTGGTTGAGCAAGTATCACTTGTTCTCCAGCTAATATGAAATATTTCAAAGTGTACCAACCAATTGTGATGTGACGCAGTGATGATATTACAGTGATGGTGATAGTTGATGGCAATGATGAAAGAGATGGTAACAATTATGATGAAGGGATTGTGATTATGGTGATGCTGATAGTCGTAATGACGGTGATGACAGCAATCATGTATGCAGTTCTGATTCCACACTCACGTCTTGTGTGAAGATTGGAGTATCAGGATTATCCAGAATCTCCTCCAACTGATCCTCAGTAACATCTCTGTTGGCTGGTGGGCAGGAGTAGCAAGGCTAAGCATGCAATACATACTAACACACACACCACATGAACACACAACACACACACATCACACACACACACACACACACACACACACACACACACACACACACACACACACACACACCACACACCACACACCACACACACACACATACACACACACACACCACACAACACCACACACACACACACACACACACACACACACACACACACACAACACACACCACACACACACACACACACACACACACACACACACACACACACACACACACACACACACACACATACGTACCTAACTGCATATGTCTCCTGATCCGCTCCTTACTCTTAGCTCTGTACTCCTCGGTTATGGTGTTGTACTCATACATTGTATCTCTGAACTCCTTCACTAAGGTATTATACTGCAAGGGAAACATCAGGTGTGTGACGTGAGGGGTAGTGGAGGAGTGTGGAGGAGGAGTGAGAGAGGTAGTGGAGGAGTGTGGAGGAGTGTGTGTGGGAGGGGTAGTGGAGGAGTGTGGAGGAGGGGGAGTGTGAGAGGTAGTGAAGGAGGTGGAGGAGGGGGAGTGTGAGAGGTAGTAAAGGAGTGTGGAGGAGGAGTGTGAGTGTGGGAGGGGTAGTGGAGGAGTGTGAGGGGTAGTGGAGGAGGAGTATGAGTGTGAGAAAGTGTAAGATGATTGTCAAAGAATGAGATGTAGTGAAGAGTGAGTGTGTGGAGTAATGTGTGATGAGTGAGTTTGTGATGAATGAGTGTGTGAAGTGAGTGAGTGTGTTGAGTGGAGTATGTGAGTGAGTGTGTGATGAGTGAGTGTGTGAAGTGAGTGAGTGTGTGATGAGTGAGTGTGTGATGAGTGAGTGTGTGGAGTAATGTGTGAATTGAGTGTGTGTGTGAAGTGAGTGTGTGTGTGATGAGTGAGTGTGTGAAGTGAGTGAGTGTGTGATGAGTGAGTGTGTGAAGAGTGTGTGTGTTGAGTGGAGTATGTGAGGGTGAGTGTGTGAGTGTGTGAAGATAGTGTGTGAAGACTGAGTGAGTGTGTGAAGTGTGTGAATGAAGAGTGTGAAGAGTGAGGTGAGAAATCCAGATTAACGAGTATTCACTGTATCAAACTACCTGAGCTCTTTTGATTCTAACGTCCGTCTGGTTCCTTTCTGGTGATGTTTCCATGTGACCAATATCCTCACCCATTTCTATCAAAACACAACAACGGTAAATAAAAACAACAACGATAATTACAAAACCATACAAGTGGAAATTCTAAAGAGTTGTAAATATTTAAGTACAAATATTTGTCCCAAGGATAGAAATATTTATTTGTGAGCAAAACGATTAGCACAATTGGATTATACCTGTGTGTACCTGTATGATTAAAACTACTATGTGTACACAACAACAACAACTCAAACAATAACAACAACAACAACAAAACGCACTTTTGATGGTGTTGTTAATCTTGAGTGCCTGCACCTTGATCTGCTGGATGATCTGATCAGTTTCTTGTTGGAGAGCTGAAGACAATAGGGCACAAACATATACACCAGTGTATGGTTGCATGTGTGAGCATACAATGGTATACAAAGGTCCATACTGACCACAAGCCCAGTATATAACACAACACACACACACACACACACACACACACACACACACACACACACAACACACACACACACACACACACACACACACACACACACACACGCACGTACACCAACACACCACTAACCATCATTCCTTGGCTTTGTTAATAACGTATGATGATTACTTCTCACTTGCTCCAACTTCTGCCCAATGATCGTAATACTTCGTCTCAAATCATCAATCTAATCGAAATAACAAAGTATGTATGTACACACAATAAGTAAATCGTAGTACTACAACCTAACTGCATCTTGTCATAAATATCATGTATACAGTACGTATAAGGTGGAACCTGTCTAATGTGGTCACCTGTGGGACCTCATGTACAGTGGAACCTGTCTGATGTGGTCACCTGTGGGACCTCATGTACAGTGGAACCTGTCTAATGTGGTCACCTGTGGGACCTGTCTAATGTGGTCACCTATGGGACCTCATGTACAGTGGGACCTGTCTAATGTGGTCACCTGTGGGACCTCATGTACAGTGGAACCTGTCTAATGTGGTCACCTATAGGATCTCATGTACAGTGGAACCTGTCTAATGTGGTCACCTGTGGGACCTCATGTACAGTGGAACCTGTCTAATGTGGTCACCTGTGGGACCTTATGTACAGTGGAACCTGTCTAATGTGGTCACCTGTGGGACCTCATGTACAGTGGAACCTGTCTAATGTGGTCACCTGTGGGACCTCATGTACAGTGGGACCTGTCTAATGTGGTCACCTGTGGGACTTCATGTACAGTGGAACCTGTCTAATGTGGTCACCTGTGGGACCTCATGTACAGTGGGACTGTCTACTGTGGTCACCTGTGGGACCTCATGTACAGTGGAACCTGTCTAATGTGGTCACCTGTGGGTCACCTGTGGGACCTCATGTACAGTGGGACCTGTCTAATATGATCACCTGTGGGACCTGTCTAATGTGGTCACCTGTGGGACCTCATGTACAGTGGAACCTGTCTAATGTGGTTACCTGTGGGACCTCATGTACAGTGGAACCCGTCTAATGTGGTTACCTGTGGGACCTCATGTACAGTGGAACCTGTCTAATGTGGTCACCTGTGGGACCTCATGTACAGTGGAACCTGTCTAATGTGGTCACCTATGGGACCTCATGTACAGTGGAACCTGTCTAATGTGGTCACCTGTGGGACCTCATGTACAGTGGGACCTGTCTAATGTGGTCACCTGTGGGACTTCATGTACAGTGGAACCTGTCTAATGTGGTCACCTGTGGGACCTCATGTACAGTGGGACTGTCTACTGTGGTCACCTGTGGGACCTCATGTACAGTGGAACCTGTCTAATGTGGTCACCTGTGGGTCACCTGTGGGACCTCATGTACAGTGGGACCTGTCTAATATGATCACCTGTGGGACCTGTCTAATGTGGTCACCTGTGGGACCTCATGTACAGTGGAACCTGTCTAATGTGGTTACCTGTGGGACCTCATGTACAGTGGAACCCGTCTAATGTGGTTACCTGTGGGACCTCATGTACAGTGGAACCCGTCTAATGTGGTTACCTGTGGGACCTCATGTACAGTGGAACCTGTCTAATGTGGTCACCTGTGGGACCTCATGTACAGTGGAACCCGTCTAATGTGGTCACCAGTGGGACCTCATTCCCTTGTCTGTATCAGACAGGTGGCTGTGTTACTGACATTGAATGGTATGTAAAACATGGCAGATATTCGTTCTAAGACTAGATCACAGTCACCATCTGTCACCATCCATCCCAGGGAGGTGGGTGTAGAAACCAGCTCAATGTACCTGTCTCTCTAACATACAGCTAATCGGTACTCCACACATAACATAATATGGACAAAGCATAGTATATTCTTTTCAAGAGTCACTCTCACACATACCACCATTCTCTCCCTCGGTCACACACCCATTCTCTCCCTCAGTCACACACCCATTCTCTCCCTCAGTCACACACACCCATTCTCTCCCTCAGTCATACACAACACCATTCTCTCCCTCAGTCACACACACCCATTCTCTCCCTCAGTCATACACCCATTCTCTCCCTCAATCACACACAACACCATTCTCTCCCTCAGTCACACACCCATTCTCTCCCTCTAATGTGCTCACACACCCATTCCCTCCCTCAGTCACACACCCATTCCCTCCCTCAGTCACACACCCATTCCCTCCCTCAGTCACACATTTGAACTTCTATTGGTTTTCATAAGCTGAAAGTGTATATTTTGCAACAAAATGTGCTTGAAACAATTACACTTTCCCCAACACAGAAATTAGGTTATGTTACCAATGGAGTAGGATACACAAGAGTAAACAATACGACTTCCGTGTACGTATAAAAAACAGTACCTAACACACACACACACACACACACACACACACACACACACACACACACACACACACACACACACGCACACAACACACACACACACAACACACACAACACACACACAACACACACACACACACACACACACACACACACACACACACACACACACATCTAACACTTCTTTACATTTCCTCAATGACCTTGAGGTCGTCCCTTGCACTGCACAGACATAATATACTCACACATATTGTTAAGGACCAAACAACGCTTGCACTTGGCTACAACCGACAAGACATCAAATACAACACACTTACATCTTCACAATAGCTTATACACACAGAAACACACCAAGGAGTATACCCACCCACGCACTTCGTAAGAGAATGAAAATGCCTGTAAGTTACCTCACATTGCCCACTTGGTAAAAAACCGAGTAAGCTTATTCGCATGAACATGTATGCTACACACAGCTACTATGGTAGTTACATAACGTTACTATGGACACGCTAGTACATCACTAGGTGTAGTCTTCCTGAACTGAGACAATAAGATACAAACGTAGGTGCATACATTGTATGTATGTACGTATTTTGTAGGCACAATTGTGAGTATGTGGAAGTGGTCACTGTTCAATAGACACGTGTGTGCAACACAACACACACACACACACACACACAAACACGTACACGTACACACACACACACACACACACGCACACACACACAAACACGTACACACACACACACACACACACACACACACACACACACACACACACACATACACACACACACACACACACACACACACACACACACACACACACACACACACACACACACACTCAAGAACAGACAGGATTCCATCTGAGGCTGTTTATAGACTACCAATCAGTACTACAGTAATGGTGTACACAAAGTGTGACAAATGTTATGTATGCATTATGTACTGAGTACAGGTTTATCCACATACTAACACTTTGCACACACTATGTAGACACACCCATGGGTAAGTACTAGTCCAAACCATTTAATGATATGGGCAGTGCCTATTTGGTGTCCAATGATTTGAGTATTTACATATGTATATGCAGACACATAACACACACACATACGTATGTCGTACACACATACACAAACACACACACACACACACACACACACACACACACACACACACACACACACCACACACATATGCGTACACACATACACGCCACGCACGCTCACACACACACACACACACACACACACACACACACACACACACACACACACCACACACATATGCGTACACACATACACGCCACGCACGCTCACACACACACACACACACACACACACACACACACACACACACACACACACACACCACACACATATGCGTACACACATACACGCCACGCACGCTCACACACACACACACACACACACACACACACACACACACACACACACACACACACACACACACACACACGTCCATTCACCCACATAAGTATCACACAGTCACTCATGCAAACACAAATTAATAACATTTGGTTACACACAAACAAGTGGGACAGTGGCACTCACAATATCCATTCAGTCTTCACACTAAAGAGAGATTATCTAACAGCAAACCCAACCATCCCTGACTAAAAAACCCTGCATACTCAGCAATTCTGCATTCCAAGCAGTTGTGCACTGGCATACTTTGCACACGGGGAAAGTAGGTATTCTGAGGTGTTTGCGAGACTCGTAAACACATGAAACGTATCGGCTGGTTGCAAGACTAGGTCACAGAGAGCTGTACGTACACTAAAGTTGCACTGCAAACCGTCCACTCAAACACACACTGTACAACGGTAACACAGGAAAGCCTCACAGTAAGTCATTTCAGCCATAGCAAGCCATCTAAAAATTCATGTTTGGGTAACAGAGGTTGACCACATGATGGTGGTGGTAAGGTTGGGTCTAGCTTTGCATCAACATGCTGTTTTCGGGTTAGTGGTCAGTTTTAGTCTTTAGAGGAAAGTGTGTACTTCTCCTAAACCTCTTCCTTTATATTTGTCGAATGTTTGGGGAAACATATCCTTTTTGGGGGGGAATATACCCAGGTCACCCTACACAAAACCCTCACATAACATAGAATATCTCTAACAGAAGCTCACCCAGTTGCTCTAACAAACTAGGCGTGTGGGTATATTTTACGTAGGGACACAGTCTGCTGTAAATTGTGCTGTGTTCCCGGGAGGGCCGGTAACAACTCACATTGTCGAAATATCCGACCATTTCAGACTCGTCATCCACTGTGATAGCCAGGGTGTGGGTGGCCTCTTCGACCGTGGCATCCGTCACGTTGGCCTACAGAACGAGCGCAAATACAACAAAACTTCACCAAACAACAGGTCTACAATGACTACCAGTGGAATATCGTGTAAATGGAGGTGATTGTTGGACTGAATTGAGTTTTCTTTGCCGTTAAAGGTCATACAATTCTTCTTTTAACTCAGAAAGGGTCCATGTTGGAGGAAACAGCTTTGTACTGTACATAGGGTGTACTCTGGGTAACTTAGACACTGGGGTAATTTGGAATGGATGCCCTCGGCCACTCTGGCACTGAGTTATTGATACGAGTTCACGTTTGTGTCATCCGAGTCTACAGATAGGCGATGCAAAATTGAATAAGACTAGCCTATAGCTCGAGATTAAGTGTCTAAGGACCCCAAGCTTTCCAAGTCGTCCCGTTTCACGCTGAATGGAAGGTTCATCATCACAGATAGAACCATCACCATCATCATCATCATCATCACACACAAGTCTATCGACAGAGACAACGCACTACTTCTTTCAACACAGATTACTACGATGGGACCATTCTGTGCGATGAAGCAAGAACCTTATTCTTTACACATGAACAAGTAGTTTACAACGAAATGGGAAGTCCACCATTCGCTTACCTGGTCTCTAAGCTGTTGTAGCCTGTCTTTCATTTCTAAGGAGACGATATATACTGAGAATCGAGTATATATAGAGTGTTTCGCGTAGCTGGAGAAGAATACTCGAAAGAAGACACACTAATGTATGGGAGATGACCTCAACTCGAGATATTTATAGAACAGGTCAAAACAAGGAAGTGGATTGCGCAATATTCAATAGCGCACCGTACTGTACAGTCGGTAACCCTTCAGCACGAAACTCTAGCTCTAGGCAGAGAGAACTTCAAAATTTCGTGGTAACAGTACTCACATGATGTTAGCAGTAGATGTAGGGACTTGACAAAAGTTTTGTGATGGGAGATGCCTTGTGCTAAGAGCTTGATGCTAATGGTTGGACTTACTCGCAGAGTACACTGTATAATATGATCTTAGTGCTGGCAATCGGGTGCCTGTAATATTTTCAAATTGATTATCAGTGTATGATTAAGTGGGCGGAACCGGAAACCACTCCCACTATTAGACTGAATAGTCATCCAATAGATGTAGGATCTTTAGAGTCCTCTTCAAATTTCTAGTATAGTGCACTCTAGCTTGAAGTACAGAATTAAACTCATGGAACAAAGGTTATGGGGTATATTCCAAATCTTACAAAAGATTTCTTCAATGACTACTTATAGGGATTGTAAAGTCCCCTATTTTCCACTTCAAATAAATTGTGAATTTGTCAAATGTACCATTGCGGATTGAATGTTAATTTATTATTTGATTCACTCAATTACTTGCAATTTATTACTGAATATGAATACAGCATAAAATGAATCAGCACTAAACTAAGCATGCATAATCAAATTCGTCTCACCTTGCGAATATCACTACAAAAATAAGAGCAATGATAATAAGTAAGAATATAACACCGAATATAAAGGACAGAATGATGATAACCAAGATCCCTCTCATCTGAAGCGAGAGAGGAGAAGGTTACAGTCACTTTCAATAATTATCCATGATATTTTTTCATAAAAACACCCATTGTCACAGAAAAGACACAGTCAATCTAGCAATTTCATGGCTATAATCGATCGCTGCATATAATCCCTGTATGTATACCAGTATGGTAGATGGATATACATGGTCCAGCTCCACTGGAAGCTATGTAATGCTCTCAAACCCACCAGGAAGCAGATTCCAAGCAGATATAACCACCACCCACCCATGATGGGTGAAACGTTGCACGAATGATTAATTTGTGAAAAGAATCGTTTGAACCTCACAGTACTCTTGTAGACATAGTCTAGTATATACACATGTATACATAATATCATTCTGTTCGTCTGCTATGATCATAGCACCCGATGTAGTATATATCCACTATAGCACCTGTACTTTGTAGATATACTCACGCGTCTATTTTTAGGTGCAATCCCAGAAACTATTGCCATAGTCTTCTTTCCTCCATGAACATTGTCCCTTGAAGACTCTATGCACTGACTTATCTGTTCGATTGCATCTCCCTGTATAAGTAAGTCAACGTTAGGGAATGACAGGAATATATGTTACAGTAGTACATATGGCCGGAAAGGTTGGCTCATATCATGCAGGACCACTGGCCCACTAGGACCGATCCCAAGGGCCCTCCATGACCACGTTTCCTTTTTGAAGAAGTTACTGTAACAATTTTTATTAAACTACGTGCATACAGTGTCTACAGGGTATTTCCCTACCACTTCAAATTTGCTTACTCAGCTAGGGTCTGTATACAGTATATGAACCTTGCAATTGAAACCATCTAGTATGGGACTAATTCTGATGTTGAAAGTGATGAAATACAGTACAGAAATCCCCTGGACTGGGAAATAGTGGTCATTACTGAAGTGGTCTCAATACAGAGTTGGAGGTGGCCTTTAGGGGAAATTGTTGTGTGTGTTGTTTATAACTACCATATACAGTACACATATATAACACACACCACATACTAGAGTATACACACTATTATATACCTGTACTGTATAAGTGTGCTTATTTTGTAAAATGTATAATTTTGCAAATCCACAACTCAATTGCAATTTACAATTTCATTTTCTCAAATGGATCAATCCTGCATGTAACTGGCATCTTTTGAAGGAGAAAGTACACTGTGTTATCAAATTGAAAGCTCACAAATCCAACCCACTAATGCAGTCTGCGAAAATTAGCACACAACAGTAACCAGTACACTGTATTACATGCACATACTATTATACAATACAGTGAATTCTTGCTAATCCGCCACCACTTTATCCTCAAACCTTTTAATCTACCACAATTTCCCAGTACCAATGTAATGTACAAGTATCCATGAATATCCAGTTAATCCATCAAACTCATTTATCCACCATATTCTTCAAAAATCATGAATTGTGGCAGATTAAATTGTATTCACTGTACACACTGCAGCTAGTGTGTATACAGTATACACACAGAAACATAACACCTCACGTGCTCTACATGTTCATGTACACCTGAACACGAATTTATGTGCATCACCCATAAAATGGCGCTATACATACAGTAGAAATGTTACAAACACATTACCTGTTCAACAACCATTAGCGATATTGTCAATGATATATCGTAGAGTTCCTGTTAAGAAATTAAGAAATTTCAATATTAATTAAAAACAGTTTTAGTGCTGATAGAATGCATTGTTGTTGGCACCTGCATGGTGGTTTGGAGAACCTGAAGTTCTTCATTCCTGGTCTGGATTCCACTGAGTACCTGCTGCCAATGAGCAGCATCCACCAACACCTGAAGATGTTTGAAGGGAGCCGAGGAGATCAGTACACCAAATACTTGCTGTAATACTGCATGTGGAATACTGAACGCTTTGTATTATACATGCAGTAACTATGATACAAGTAATAGGTTTAATTGAAGGAAACATTAGCCGGGATGATAACTGTGATGGCTGTGACGATGATAACAATGATGGCTGTAAAGAAGGTGACCATGATGACTGCAAGGATGGTATAAGTATGGTGAATTATAATGATGGCAAGCATGATGGCTGTATTGATATTAACCACTATCATATTCCACACTCACGTCTTGTGTGATGATTGGAGTATTAGGATTATCCAGAATCTCCTCCAACTGTTCTTCAGTAACATCTCTGTTGGCTAGTGGGGAGGAGAACAGCATGCAATCTGGTTATTGCACACAATACATATTACACACTCGAGAGAAAACACCCACCCGCATTTACACACGTATACAAACATATACACACATGCACATGTACACATACACACACACACACACACACACACACACACACACACACACACACACACACACACACACACACACACACACACGCACACACACACACACACACACACACCTAACTGCATATGTCTCCTGATGCTCTCCTTACTCTTAGCTCTGTACTCTTCAACGATGGTATTGCATTCATACATTGTATCTCTAAAGTCTTGCACTAAGGAATTATGCTGCAGAAGACACAAGTAATACATGTTAAAAACTTGTGCAATATTCAAATAACTTGGGCATCTATATTTTAGGTTTATAAGACCCTTTGATGAAGATATAACGTTCAGCGAAGCCATTGTGGTGGACCTATAGCCCAATTTCAAATTCTGGGTGATTGAACATTCACCATCTTCAAGGAGTATGATGGTGATGGGGAGTAAGTGTTTAAAGTGAATATGTGTATGATATAATAGGGAATGAGTTGCCCTCTAAGTGTGTATGCAATGAGACGTTCACCATCGACCATGCACTCAGCTGTCCAAGGGGGGCCTTTCCCACTATCAGGCACAATGAAATCCGAGATTTCACCGGTATGTTGCTGACAGAAGTATGCCATGATGTTTCGCTTGAACCAGTGTTACATCCTTTGTCGGGTGAGAAGTTGCAGCATGCCACTGCCAGGGCAGAGGATGAAGCAAGAGTGGACATTGCGGCCAGGAACTTTTGGGGAAACCGACAAGTGGCTTTTTTTGACGTGAAGGTATTTAACCCCTTTGCCAAGTCGAACCAGAAGTTTTCTTTGGCCTCATGTTTTAACCACCATGAAAAATTGAAGAAACGATCATACGAGCAAAGGATAATAGAGGTCGAACATGGGTCCTTCACCCCCCTTGTCTTTTGTGCCTCTGGGAGCATGGGCCGTTCAGCCACCATTTTCTACCGTAGATTGGCAGCACAGTTGGCAGAGAAGAGAAATGAGCCATATCCAGTGACCATGGGTTGGCTCCGTTGCCACCTTTCCTTTTCTCAGGTTCGATCAGCAATTATGTGCATCAGGGGTACCCGATCCAAGGCCAATTTCATTCCCAGAGTACCAGACTCTACTGATCTAGCCGTAGCTGAGCTATACACAAACACCTATTTAAACTCTATCTTTTTTGATTATTCTAGTATTGTTGAATCACATACATCCTTTGATTTGGTTGTATTTATTGAGAGCCTCACACGGCACACACTTTAATTTTTGTACGATTGTTTTCTCACTATCACCTAATCTCAACGTCGATTCACTATGTGTACTATTGTTTTAATAATAAAATTATGTTACTGTAAAAAAAAAATAGGGAATGAGTGTGTGAAGTGAGGGTTAGTGGAGAGTGAGTGTGGAGGGCATGATTGAGATGGAGTGTAGAGGGCATGATTAGGAGGGAGTGTGTGAAGTGAGAGTTAGTGGAGAGGGAGTGTGTTCCTTCTTACGTACATGTACACAAACACATACCGGGATACAATGATAATAAGATTATGTAACATATATACACACATTCCCCGTGTTCTGCCAAATCCGTCCTTTTATATGTACATACGCATGGTACCTCCAACTGTGTGCTAAGCCTTGTTTACTCGTACACAACATTTCTATATTTCAAAATACCTGTGCTTTTCTGATCCTAACATCAGTTGCATTAACATCAGGAGATGCTTCCATGGAATTAATTTCTTCTCCCATTCCTACGATAAAATTTTTATAGAAATTACTAGAAATGAACCATATAATGAATCTTTTAAAACAAAGAAATCCAAAGAAAAATGATTACATAGTAATATATGGTTGACATGAATCAGCTTTTAGCCACAGTGACTAGTATTATACTTCATTATGTGGATGCTCACTAATGTGCCCAGCTGAGTCATAATATTTTATATTCATGATGACAACAACAATAACAACAACACAAACAATAACAGCAACACAAACAAAACTCACTTTTGATCGCGTGGTTAATCTTGAGTGCCTTCCCCTTGATCTGCTGGACGATCTGATCAGTTTCTTGTTGAAGAGCTGAAGACAGCGCAGGGCACAAACATATACACCAGTGTATGGTTGCATGTGTGAGCATACAATGGTATGCACAGGTATGTGCGTGTGAGTCTACTGACCCACCCAATGAAAAAGCACATACACACACGGAGATAAAAACACGCATGCACACACACGCAAACACACATGCATGTGCGCACATACACACACATACACATGCACACACACATACACATGCACACACACACACACACACACACACACACACACACACACACACACACACACACACACACACACACACACACACACACACACACACACACACACACACACACACACACACACACACACACACACACACACACACACACAGCACACAGTACACAGCACACCCACCCTCAGTTCTTGGTTTTGTCAATAAGATATCATGATTGCTTTTCACTTGTTCCAACATTTGCTTGATATTCACAAAATTTTGCCTTACTTCACTAACCTAATGAAAGAAGGGAGTTAAACACGATTATCATTTAAAGCAAATAATTGATGACCATCCTCCTCTCCAAGCCTATGAAGCGGAATCTCTGCTACCTCCAAAGAGTATACCCTATATACAGGGAATCTCTTTGGTATAAGGGGAGTGGGCCATTCCCCAATCTGCTGGGGCATACTTAGCAAGCCCCACCCCCGGCATAATCAGACTGGAAGTGTTCATACTTCCGGCCTAAATGAGTTATACGAACCTCTAACCTGGGGGGGAAGCCCACAACCCATTTCATGTCAATTTAAGATTGACGGAGATCCTGGAAAACAAAAAAATGAGCTGAGGACAGTGCTACTTGCTTTGCGTAACATGAGGAGGCAACTGAGCACGGCAGCGGCACGCTGTGAGGAATGCGCCCGACCAACTACGTCATCACAGTGAAGTCAGTTGCGAGTCAGCCATTACAAGCCCCCTGCCATTAACTATGTTCAATTGCATTAAACTACATCATATTCCCAGAAAGACTTCTGATTGTGCATGCATGTTTTGTGTTTGTGATTATACATGTCCCAAATTTGGGGACGTACATTGCTACCTCCCCAAATTTGGGTTGTAGGTATACCCAATTATCTGTCTGTTTACTGTTATTTTTCAAAACAGTGTACATGAATCATAGTGAAACAGAAATGTCTGAGGGCTGTTGAAACAGAATTTCACAACTTATTTCAGAACATGTTGTAAATGTATAATAGTCTACTGCATGAAATCTATAATCTGCTATAATTGTAAAATTTCTCATTTATGCAATGTTGAGAATTTGAGAAGTTAGCCCAATAAGTTGAAATAGGATAATTTCACAGTACAGTGGAACCTCTCTATTAAGGACACTTTGTGCAGGATGCCACCTCACTAATGACATTCAAAGTTGAAACAGGTGACTTAGTTGGCTGCCTCAGTACAGCTGAGTCAGCATGAATGGATGTGATGCAATTCATGTTGAGTAGTGACAAGCAGCACATACGTATATATACAGTAGAACCTGTCGATTAGGGACATTTTGGGACCTTAAATTTAGTTCTTATTACAGAGGTTTCCTCAATTCAGAGGTCGTTTAAATATATTACAGTACTACACTGGGACACAGAATGATGTCCTCATTATAGAGGTTTCCACATTTCAGAGGTTTGTAATAGAGGGGTCCCACTGCAATGTTAAGGTCCTAAGGACAACTATTGTATTCCACGTACTGGTGTGTTATAGCCTGTATATACTGTAGCTATAACATTATATCTGGCATGGAACCCAGCCAGTTGTTTCCCGTGTGCATTCACCAGTGATTGTCATTAGAATCAACCCATATTGCTTCATACAGCATAGCATACGTAGCAAAGATTAGACTTATTAAATTCGTTGAATTACACACGCATACGCGCACGCATACACCTATCCACATGCAGTCTAGTCTAGCTAGCTAGACTATATGCAGTCGCGCGCTATCAGACCTATTCAGTCTGCTAGTCGAGACTACAGTCTATACGTACATGCAAGACAGATCTATACTATAACTCAGGGTCGATTTTACTCACAGTATTAAAAAATCTGTCCATTTCTGACGGTTCCTCGTCCACGATGAGGATATTAGCCTCGTTCATGTTACCCTAAAGAAGAAGAAATGTAGCATCATATCAAACACACTGTCACGTCGCAAGTATTATAGTGACATTTGGTCCGATACACGCCAATCTCGAGCTCTACAGCTGTAGATTCTGCATGGAGCGCCAGGAATTTGTCAAAAGAAGTTCAGTTTTAATTTTAGTACGATTTTTGCCAAAGACTTAAATCCTCATCACCCGGTGACAGGTGTTTTAACATCGATTAAGACATGCGCCGTGCGGTGGATGGTGAAGGGACTAGACTCCTTAACCTTAACTGGGTGCCTTGTGAAGTAGCCTCTGGCTAAAGGCCTTCGATTCCCAGTTTAAATAAGTTTCCATAACCATAACCATTGCACCTTGATGAGTAGCGTACGTTCGTTCAAGCATAAAGTAGACCCATCTATCAACACTCTAAAGGCATTTGACTTCATTGCCGCGGGTATCGGAGACTAGTTATATAATTATATGAATAGGTTAATTGTAATCTCCTCACAAAACATAATATATCCGAAGGCATGCAGTCTGACCGCTCAGCTCACCTGGGCGTCGGTCCTTTGGGCGTGTTGTACGTTCCCCCTGCGAGCCGAAAGAGGATGGCAGGGACGAGCCAACTGTCGGGCGGATGGCTGTACTTGTTGGGTGGCAGTATCTGATCTCTTACTTGTAGGAAGTCATAAAATGACATGAAGTGCGAATGTCCCTCCGGTCCTGCCGGTAGTGTACACTTCCGAATGAGACCATCATTACTGAGATCCTCATGACCTCCTAGGGAATTTCAACCCGTCTACGTTACATCATAGACATAAAATTAATAGATCATTATTTAGTGGTTAAGACATGGGCACGAGTGTATTTTATATGTCATAATGCCCGAGTGTCCATTTCTTAACCAGAATAGCATCCGTTGCTACCGTTGCTAGCGCTTAATACATTATAAAATTGCTGCATAATATAGCTGTTTCTATGGTAACGGATGCTATACAACGTTAACGTTAACGTTATAACTGAAACACGTCGACCCACGCCCTTGTCTCGGGTCATTTTACATTGTAATTTGCTGATGCTATGTACATTTAATCATGTGTTCCTGATTAATTCGTTCAAGCGTGTAAAATAGCATGTAATACTAATTATAATATCATTATACCTGCACGAAAGAATGGGACCATTTTATCAAATATCTTTAATTTGTATTCTTATGCTCATTCATAGAAGTAATGTAACAGCTTCACTGATCATAAAGATGAAATTAATGCTATAATGCAGCAATTTTATAATGCATAAAGTCCTAGCAATTGTATGGAGTTCCAAGAATATATAATATACGTATATTGACCTATAAAATTAATGAAACATACTTAGTAGATTTATTAATGATGTATACAGCCACAATAATAATAATTAATAAAAGATGTACGACACAAAACAATTTTATGGCAGAGTTAATAATAAATACAATTCAACTTTTTTCATCTAAATTATAAATTGTAATTAATGAGTGCATTATTCAAGTCCTCATTGTGATAGCACAATGGCAAGAACTAAAATGACGATAACAAACAATATACAGAAAATAATTGACAAAATGACAATTAAAATGATGATTTTCAACTGGAGAGAGAGTGCAAGAATAAGAAGTAGTAAATTACATAATATTATACGTATTGTAACAAAAGAATATAATTATACAGTCAGACCTCTTTACAACATCACCCTTGGTATTCTCCCATACACCAGTATACAGTCTGGCCTCTTAAAAACATCACCCTTGGTATTCTCCCATACACCAGTATACAGTCTGGCCTCTTAAAAACATCACCCTTGGTAGTACTAGCACATACCAGTATACTGTCGGACCTCTTCATAACATCACCCCTGGTAGTGTTCCCATACACTAGTATACAATTGGACCTCCTCATAACATCAACCTTATAAAGCCACTTGTCCCTCTAAATGTGCCTCAATCAACACTATGATTGGATACAGATGGTATTAACTCCTTCTGTCCAC
>OZ026548.1:1471396-1481396 GCA_964020155.1 Chondrilla cf. caribensis
TACAGTATCTATGGTAAAGGTAACTAATCAGCAACAATCCTTAAAATCCAGTATAGCATACTAAACAATCACTGAGCCACTCTAGGTGTTGATGTCTTTCACGAAATTTGCAGCTGCAGGCCGCCATTTGCAAAATTTGTTAGGTGCAGGGTGTTCGTGAAACATACGTCCTGCGAAACTTTGTACGCATACGGTAATACACAGAAAGGGGAATCCCCGATGTATTACATCACAGAACAACTCACGTTCAGCACATGGCTGGGTCAGCATGGCAGAGTGGTTGAGACGTACTTGCTCCAGTTCCTGTTTCAGCTCAGTGATGGAATGCTGGATGCCACTCACCTGCACAGAGCAAGAGCAGCACATACCAAGTCAATAGGTGGAAAGGGGTCCACTCCGATGTGTACAGAATGGCAGTAGGTTACAGTGTGACTGAGCTGGAACCTTCAATGTTCAAACCCTACCCTTGCCCCTCACTAACAGCATGGGCTTTGAGTTTCAGGCACTTGATGGTCTGGAAAGGTGCTGTACAAGCCCAACAAATTTCCACGCCCACATACGCATGTGAATCACATCAGTACATGTGTGAAAAACTCTGTCAATAGTATAATTGCATTCTGGTTCAGCTAATTTGTCCGTCTTGGGTAATTTTGAACAATTGACACAGGTCACCACTTTTACAGTCGTAATCATTACAAGTAACACTGGACTATGTAGGTGTATTCAAATCCAAAATAATAGAATGCTGGTGTCTACATACGAATGTAGGTACATTATACGTACATACAAGCCCATGAGTCTGTGTAACATTGTAACTGTGTGTCTGGGTCTCTACAAGCAATATTCTTACGTACGTATACATCATATCATATCTTTGTATTCTTGTGTACTGACCTTCTGCAAGAATGCATCAACTATGGCTGTGTGTTGTTCAATAGATTCAACTCCCGGGCCAAGGTCCATGGATATATCTGGGCTCGTTGAACTAACCAGCAGGGGATCTTGTGTGGAACGTTCATGCTCTGAACTCTTCGTCTGCATGACAGAAATAGCACATTTAAAACCTGTCCACCAAGACAACTGTTCCAAAGAGAAACTGTCTCAAATCATTGTGAAACTGGTGGACAATGGTACAGTGAATTCTTAATCATCCACTTTTATTTTATCTGCCAATCTCTTTTATTCACCTTCAGTTTCGAGGAAGAATATCTGTGACCATCTTTATGTAATCCCAGTACCAATAATACATCACACGTACTAGTGAATAACCAGTTAATCCCCCGAACCATTAATCCAACATATTTTTGAAAAAGAATTGCGACAGATTAACAAGAATCCACTGTACCTATCTACAACCTCATCAAGTTGGAATAAAATATATCCCTTTTCGTGAAACTGTTGTCGACTCACTACATGTACTGCTGATATACATGTACAATATACAAGTACTGTGAACATGGACTACTGCTAGCAAAATTTTGAAGTTGTCCAGTGTTTCGTGCTAAAAAGGTGTGAGCGTACTCGTAGAAACCTTACAACAGCCCCGTGGTACGATGGTATTCATACATGATATACTGATTAAATGTAATATATTGTAACTGTTCACGAGATTTGTTAGCCTGAAGAAACTTTACTCTATCGATTAAATCCGTGAAGGGCTCGTCATACACTAACACGTCGTCCCTAAATGTAGCTCGCAGTTCAAAACAAGTCGACTACCAGGCTATAATGACACTCATACGGTGAAGGTGAAGTGAAGTGCAGTCGTGATCACAGGCCGCATCGAGATTCTCCCGTTAAGACACGTAACAAACTCACAAAACGAAATTTCTTCAACGACTTCAGTCTGTCCCTCATCTTGCAAGGGGCTGCAACAACTCACGGACGGAAGTGGCTACGTCACATTCGTAGGCGCGTCAGATGAATATCATTAATATTTCCGGTGTCGAAGTTGTTATCGAACGGAAGTTTGTCCCGGAAGGAAATGCTCGAGCACATTCCAGTCGCCTCCCCGAGTGAAACTAGAGCTTTTGTCTTGAGTGATTCTTCACTGCGCACATTCCTGCCCGAGTTCTTCTGTGTTGACGGACCTCTCAGCCAAGATGACTGACATGAAAGTTACAGTTCCCTCCAATAAACCCCGAGTGGTGGTAAGACCATTTTGATTCCTCGTTTTAATCTATTGTTATCAGAACGGACCATCTCGTGTGGCGTCTGTCCTCATCTCTTGTCGTGTTGTTGTAATTACGGTGTCGTCCCAATTTTCGTGTTCCTAAGTAATAACTCGCACAATGTAGTGGACGCACGTGCTGTATAGTTGAAGCTAGTCCTGGAAACTTTTACCTCGGCGTGTCTGTGATAAAGCTTGTTCCACATCCACTCCACACTGGTGCTGCGTGTGTATTTGTCAAATTGGAATTCTTTCGCTTTCTCATTTCTGCAGTCAGCCACCCCGTCGGGGCCAAAAATCCCTCCTCAGGACTTCGAGGCCATTCGTCGTCAGTGCCTCGCCGTGGGGACTTTGTTCGAGGATCCCTACTTTCCTGCTGACGACTCGTCCTTATTCTATTCTCAGAAACCGCCGAGGAAGATCGAATGGAAGAGACCTAAGGTAAAATATGGTAGAATTCCACTTAAAGACTGGCTCGGTGATAGGTTACTGCTTTCTCCTCCCAAGAATTCCTGTAGTCTATTACTCTGTACACCTCCAACAGCTGAATTGGGCATCTCACGAGATTTCCTGTACTGTACTATGCACTTCCAACATCAGTATTAGTGCATGTCACAAGTGAAAATGTGTTCACAGCTTCCACGTGTGGGTGGCTAGGTTGTGAGGAATTCTTGATGCGATGGGTTGCTTCTTTCCTGTCCTTGCTACCACCGTGTCACTGTTGAAACCATGACTTCATTATGTACACAGGTAGTTGATTCAACGATCCTCATGTTTCAACCACTGCTAGTTACTGTGTACAAATGGACACGGTATTTTATGACTTATTGACCATAACCGTTGCATTTGGAGGAGGGTGTCCAAATGTAGATATTTTAGTTCTTGGAGGTGTGTAGATGGCTCACCATGGAGATGGTGTTTATATGTAGTATTTTGAAGTGCAGATTGATTTTAAATACCCTGATTTGTACATACTCCTGGTTAGTACGTACTCCTGGATAGTACATACTCCTGGTTAGTACACACTCCTGGATAGTACACACTCCTGGTTAGTACACACTCCTGGTTAGTACACATTCCTGGTTAGTACACACTCCTGGTTAGTACACACTCCTGGTTAGTACATACTCCTTGTTAGTACATACTCCTCGATAGTACACACTCCTGGTTAGTACATACTCCTGGTTAGTACACACTCCTGGTTAGTACACACTCCTGGTTAGTACATACTCCTTGTTAGTACATACTCCTGGATAGTACATACTCCTGGTTAGTACACACTCCTGGTTAGTACATACTCCTGGTTAGTGCACACTCCTGGTTAGTGCACACTTCTACCTAGTTCACACTCCTGGTTAGTATGCACTTCTGGTTGTACACACTCCTGATTAGTTTGTACACCTCACTCAGTCCCCAGCATGTATCAACCAGTGCTGATAGTGAGTACGTAGCTCTGATAAGAAGTACAGCTTTGGTGTGCCCTTTGAGATACTAACCAGATAGTGCACTGTTTTCATTGGCAGCATTCTTGTACAAGTGGTGTGAATGCTGGGATATGTGGAAGGATGAACAGTTAATTGACATATTGTATGAAAAATATTGGTAATTTCGTTAGTGTGTGTATATGTACGTGTGTGTGTGTTGTGTGTGTGTGTGTGTGTGTGTGTGTGTGTGTGTGTGTGTGTGTGTTGAGAAGGGGTGCTTACGTACATATGTGTATCTACACCTGTATGTACGTACGTATGTATTGTATGTTGAATTGCCTGGTTCAAGAGTCTCTCATCGCTACAGCTGTGGTCAATGTGTTGATTGTATACGTACATACTTCATAAATTTCAACAAATGTACGTACGTAGGTAGTGTGTAGGTACAGGAGGTCAGCCCTACCACTGGTGATTTTCCACTTGGTTGGCTCAGAATTTCTCACTCTGAGGTCTTTGTCCATGGATTGTAGTTTTTATCGAGCTTCTAATCTCATTTTGATTACATGTGTAATTATGTACGAAATTTAAATGTAAGACGAGAATAGCGAGTGAAATTGAAATGTGACAAGAGAATAGTGATTAAAGTGCATACAATTCACTGTGTCCCTAGCTCATGCACACTGTGTCAACCAGTACCAGTAGCAAGCGCTTTTGATAAGTTGTGTAGATTTGGTGTGCCCTTCAAGGTGCGCACTTACTAAACAAGTTTGACTATCTCAAGATTTAGGCTGGTCCACTCTAGTATCAAGATTTGGGCTGGTCCACTCTAGTATCAAGATTTAGGCTGGTCGACTTCATTATCAAGATTTAGGCGGGTCCACTCTAGTATCAAGATTTAGGCTGGTCGACTCTAGTATCAAGATTTAAGGCTGGTCGACTTCATTATCAAGATTTAGGCTGGTCGACTTCATTATCAAGATTTAGGCTGGTCCACTCTAGTATAAAGATTTGGGCTGGTCGACTTCATTATCAAGATTAAGGCTGGTCCACACAAATCTGAAGATTTAACCAATGCATGCTCATTGTCAGGAACTTCCTTGAGGATGTCAGAGGAATGTGGGAGTGCAGAAGCTTGTCTTTCAGTCATGGTGCATCTCCTCATTTTTTTGTGCCACTCAATTTGTTGCTATGTGCTCTGGAACCATTAATATTAGTGTCTGTGCTGTTGCTAGGATACTGAGCTGATGGTATGGAGTGATAATGTCATTTTTCCACATTCCTCGGGTGCCAAGTGGTTACTGGGTGTCTTGGTGTGGAGTAGTTGCTAGATGTCTAGGCGTGAAAGTAGTGATTTGGGTGGCACTACTTAAAATGGGTTTTGCTGTTTTTCATGCCTCACAAGTTGAACATGAATGTGTGATAGTCACACCGACCAATCAAGTCACACTCCTTACATCAATACTAACAATTCATTGGTCAGTTTGATGCCCACACATACGTATGATCATAGTTGATGTGCTTCAGGTCCATGGATTCAATGCCTGGTGCAACTAACAATGAATGAATGGCTTTTCCTGGAATTCCAGTGGACAGTAGCACAATGAATAACTTCCTTATATGCTGAGGTGGCTGCAGTCCTCCTCCCATCTTGCACTTGTTTGGTCCCTCCACCACTCAGTCATGGAAGTGTGTTTGTCAGTCTTTAATTAACTCATTGTATTGTGTGGATTCAGGTTTTCTGATTCAATTACAAAGGATGTATGTGTCTACATTATGACCAGGAGTGTGTACTGACCAGGAGTGTGTACTGACCAGGAGTGTGTGCTGACCAGGAGTGTGTGCTGACCAGGAGTGTGTGCTAACCAGTAGTGTGTGCTAACCAGGAGTGTGTGCTAACCAGGAGTGTGCACTAACCAGTAGTGTGTACTGACCAGGAGTGTGTACGGACCAGGAGTGTGTACTGATGAGTAGTGTGTGCTAACCAGGAGTGTGTGCTAACCAGGAGTGTGTACTAACCAGGAGTGTGCACTAACCAGTAGTGTGTACTGACCAGGAGTGTGTACTGACCAGGAGTGTGTACTGAAGTGTGCACTAACCAGGAGTGTGTACTAACCAGGAGTGCACTAACCCAGGCACTTACTACGCAAGTTGTACTGTAGTAGAATTCACATATGTATGTCATACCTGAGCCACCCATAGACATGTACTTGAAAACACAAACATATTCAGTAACCCCGAAGTGACTGTGGTTCTTTTTCCTCCTGGTTCTATCAGGACATATGCCGTGATCCTAAACTGTTTGTTGGTGGAGGAAGCCGATTTGATGTGAAGCAGGGAATACTTGGAGATTGCTGGTTGTTGGCGGCCATTGCTTCTTTGGCTGAAGACAATGTTCTTCTTCGCAAGGTCATCCCTTACAATCAGGAATTTGAGTCTCGGTGAGTCCATCTGCATTGTGTACACATGTATGTGTACGCACATGCACGGCTTGTGTGTGTTTACAGGTAGATATACACACGTGTGCAGATGAAAACAAGAACACACACACACACACACACAGAGAGAGAGAGAGAGAGAGAGAGGGGGGGAGGGAGGGAGGGAGGGGAGAGAGGGAAATACACATGCATACATACGTACTTATGTATGTACGTACATGCAAACACACACACACACACACACACACACACACACACACACACACACACACACACACACACACACACACACACACACACAAACACACACAAACACACACACACACACACATACACACACATGTACTGTTCCTACACATTTGTTTCATTATTCTATCTTCCCTTCAGTTATGCTGGTATCTTTCACTTCCGATTCTGGCATTTTGGAAAATGGGTTGACATCTGTGTAGATGACCGTCTCCCCACTGTCAACAACAAGCTAGTGTTTCTCCAATCTGCTGAGAACAATGAATTCTGGAGTGCTCTTATCGAGAAAGCCTATGCCAAGTATGGTGCTTTGTGGTGGTGTTACCTGCTGCATACGTACAGTATGTACATATTTGTAGACCTGTACGTACAGTGTATACCCACTTGGAGTATTTGATTCAGTTCATTTTTTGACCCAGTATACTCACATATATGTGCACACACAAACACACTACAGTGAGAGAGAAAGAGGGAGAGGGAGGGAGAGAGGGAGAGGGAGGGAGGGAGAGAGTGAGAGAGGGGGGAGGGAGGGAGAGAGGGAGAGGGAGGGAGGGAGAGAGTGAGAGAGGGGGGAGGGAGGGAGGGAAGAAGAGAGAGGGAGAGAGAGATAGACTACTTCCAAGTGTCCTACTGTGATAGAGATCACCTATCAAACCACTGGTGTGTGGAGTAGCTGAGACCTCACTTCTCAACCTCTCCAGGCCTTTCAGCTGCATTCTTCGACCACATGAAGCCACTTTAAGTGACATAGGAATGTAGATACTCCACAGTGTTGGGATGCCATGGTTACTGGGGTGGATGAGGAGACTTTGTTACTATTTTGGTCACATTCCCTTTATGTCTGTACATGTCAGTATGCTGTCCGGGCTTGTGTGTTGGCTGTCTGTATGTGTGATGAACACACAAGTGTGTATGTACTTACATACGTACATACATGTGTGTATAAGTGTGTATGTTTGTGTACTGTGCAACTATCTTGTACACTCACGTACGTAGACTCTATGGATCATATGAGGCTCTGAAGGGAGGTCGAACATCAGAGGCAATGGAGGACTTCACTGGAGGTGTTGTGGAGAGCTACGAGCTCGCCAAGGCAGATGCAAGCCTTTTCAAGACCATGCAGAAGGCGGTCAAGAAATGCTGTTTGATGAGTTGCTCCATCAAGGCTGATCCCAATGAGATAGAAGCTGTTAACCCTGAGACTGGACTTGTGAAGGGACATGCCTATTCTGTAACTGGTGCCCAAGAGGTGTGTGTGTGTGTGTGTGTGTGTGTGTGTGTGTGTGTGTGTGTGTGTGTGTGTGTGTGTGTGTTGTGTGTGTGTGTGTGTGTGTGTGTGTGTGTGTGTGTGTGTGTGTGTGTGTGCGTGTGTGTGTTGTGTGTGTGTATGTGTTGTGTGTGTGTGTGTGTGTGTGTATGTGTTGTGTGTGTGTGTGTGTGTGTGTGTGTGTGTGTGTGTGTGTGTGCGTGTGTGTGTTGTGTGTGTGTATGTGTTGTGTGTGTGTGTGTGTGTGTGTATGTGTTGTGTGTGTGTGTGTGTGTGTGTGTGTGTGTGTGTGTGTGTGTGTGTGTGTGTGTGTGTGTGTGCGCGCACACACACACACAGAAACACAAAACGCACAAGAATCTGGTACTTTCTTCAAATGCATATGTACGTATAGACATACATGTGTGAAGACAGGACTGTACCAGTTCAGCTACACCTGCTGCACATTGGGACCTAGCAGGGGAACTGACATGTTCACTACACGTACATATGTACATGCACTCACATATTCTAGAACTGTATAAGATGCGTGTACAAGGATATAACAGTTTCTCAGACCATTTGCAGGCATGAAATTGTTTGTTCTGTCCCCGCCTTCTGTACATGTGTGACTTACCTACGTATCTAGGTGTGTACAGGGAATACTTGTTAATCCGCCACAATTCATTTTCAAAGAATATGGCGGATTAATGAGTTTGGCAGATTAACTGGATATTCATTGGTACTTGTACATCATATTGGTACTAGGAAATTGTGGCAGATTAAAAGGTTTCGGGGATAAAGCGGTGGCAGATTAATGAGAATTCACTCTACGTATGTAACTACCATATATGGTTGTTCTCAAAATAGCACTCCTCCTGAGCTCACCTCTCCATTCCTTACTACATGAAATCACATGTTGAGAAGGTGAAAATGAAATTTGACTGCCGAATGATGTGTGCATTTTGAATATTTTCCACATTCTGCTCCTCTGGTAACACGTCCTCAAATTGCTCGTTGTACATTCTTCATCCGGTTTTCATCTTTCTACTTGTGCTGCAAACATACATGTACGTATATTTACACAACCCCTGTACGTACATACGTACATACGTATGTATGTACATGCATACAGACATACTATATAATAAGTGTGTACGTACACCCTTATATATGTGCATACAACAGTATATACATACTTGTATGCTATTATATACATACAGTGAATTCTTGTTAATCTGCCACAATTTCCCAGTACCAATATGATGTACGAGTATCAATGAATTTCCAGTTAATCCACCAAACTCGTATCCACCATTTTCTTCGAAAGGAATTGTAGCGGATTAACAAGTATTCACTGTGCGTACATGTCTGTATACCTGTGACACTTCTACCTGTATGCAAGTTGCCCCTCCTGTTTCCTTTTCTTACATATCCTGCCCATCCTCATACAGAACATAAGTATGTATGTATGTACTGTACATACGTACATATACATTCAATACTCCCCTAATTCTATCTTTGTTGTTTTTGACCTGGAACAAGTATTTGTAGATTTTGTGAGATTAGTATTAATTTTGTAGATTTTGTGAGGTGAATGTATCACTATACCTACATACTCACGTACGTATGTACAGTATGTTGCTAGTTTGGTGGTTGATGTTGGTTTAACAAGACCTGGTACTTTTTGTGCTGCTATTTTGTTGAAGGTGGAGACCTCGAAGGGCAAAGTGAATCTTGTTCGTGTTCGCAACCCATGGGGTCAGCAGGAGTGGAAGGGAGATTGGAGCGATACGTGAGTGGTTGCACACACACACGCACACACGCGCACACGCACACACACACACACGCTTGCACATATGCACATACACACACACGCACGCTCGCACATACGCACACACACGTGCACACACGCACGCTCGCACATACGCACACACACACACACATTATAATTGTATAAAAACTTAGACATGTAATTTTATGAATATTGAAATACATGGTAGGTTTTGATGTTTCTGTATTGTATTTTCTCCAGGTCTAAGACTTGGAATGATGTTAGTCCTGCTCTGAAGACTAAACTCAGTCTCCAGCTGTCAGATGATGGAGAATTCTGGTGAGAATTGAGCCATAGACACACTGTCACATGCACACACACATTGTTTCACGTACGTACATATGTATGTATCCAGATTGGCTATAATATGTACGTATGTCTGTACTACACATGCATATGTATACTGTTCATACATAATACATGTGTGTGTAAATGTATGCTTTGTATGGTGTAGTTACGTATGTATGTAAATATGCACACAGGATGAACTTTGATGACTTCAAGAATAACTTCACTGACTTGGAAATCTGCAACATCACATTGGACTCATTCGATGAGGATGATGATGGTATGTATGTGTATATACTTAGGTATGTACACCTAAGTACGTACAAAATATTCATACAGACAGTGTGTGTGTGTGTG
>OZ026548.1:1491396-1508896 GCA_964020155.1 Chondrilla cf. caribensis
CTACTGATGAAGATTCAATATAATCAAGAACAAATGCAAATTAATGTTCTTAAATGCCTGTAAAAATTTTACTTTGATAATGACGTGCTTATTGACAGGTTACTTAAATATATGCCATGCACATGTTCCAGTAATCTTCCAACTATTCAATTATTTTTCATCTGCTTTGCTGATTTAAAGCTGTTTTGCAATATTCTAAGATGGAAGCAGTGAACATTGTCTGTTTTTGTGATGTGGTGCATAGCATACAATTTCAGACAAATTTATAATATATATTATATTATATATTCAATTTGCCAGTTCAGAAATTAATATTTATATTGATGAATTACAGTCTGCCCTGATGTTGAGGTGGAACCACCCCTCCAACCACTATATAACTGGAGAAACATTCACTAACAGATCAGAAACGTAGAGGACAATGCAAACTTGATGTCAAGGCTTTTATGGGAGTAATAGGGAGCACAGATACTCTGATGTGAGGGTAGTCAACCCACATTGTACTAACCAATTGTACCCAAACCATTGCAGCAAGCTACAGATGCCATGAGAAAGAGAAGCAAAGAGCATACGAGAAAACAGTTTCCAGAGTTGAGTATGGATCTTGTACACCGATTGCATGACTTTGTCTTTGACGGGAGGCTAGGGTGCATCAGCCATGATCTTCTACAAGAGGCTCGCATCAGTGATTGCAACAAAACACAAAGCATCATACAGTGCAACAATGGGGATGATTAGAGGCAAATTTGCCTTTTCCTTGATTGTTTCAGCAGTTAATCATCATGTGCCTGAGGAGAGCCGCACGGTCCTCCTCCCACAAGCTAATGAGGTCAGATTGGATTGACACCCCTGTTGACCTTGTGGTCAACGAAGGCCGTTTCTGAACAGATATATCTTAGACTATATAATACACCGACATCCCCCCATTATTAACTCACTCTACCACTCTTTCATATTATCATTTTACATCATTGTTTTATTTATGCATGATGCAAGATTACATGGGTGCATCTATAACTCATATGCTAGAAGGTGTTTATACAGTGGGACCTCTCTATTACAAACCTCTGAAATGTGGAAACCTCTGAAATGTGGAAACCTCTATAATGAGGACACCATTCTGTGTCCCAGTGTAGCCCTGAAGTCTTACAATAGTATTAAATGACCTCTGAATTGAGGAAATCTCTGTAATAAGGACTAAAAATATGGTCCCAAAGTGTCCTTAACTGAGGTTCCACTGTAATCAGTTATTATGACACATTTTCGGTGAAAATATAAATTCCTAGATATAGACAGTCTGAGTGTAAAATGGGTTGGAATTCGAACTGATCATTCGACATTCCATACCTGTTAGTGACACCTGACCCAACAGAATAAAATGTGACAGAACTTAACACGTTGGTAAACCTTCGAGAGAGATGAAGATGAGATTCAGCAAGAAGACTACCTATGTTGCGATAGTCGCTTCCATGTTTATAGCGATCCTTCTGGTCGTACGGATGAATTTCACAGTTCAGGGCTGGAAGTATATAAAAAGTTTGAAGAAGAACGTACTCAAAACCTCAGACCAGAAGTACTCCTTGCCGATTTCGGGAAGAGAAATCCCTTATTGTCCTTATTACCCCAACGAAATACAAGATATAACTACAAGAATATTTGATTGGGAGTCTGTCGTGAACCTACGGAAGCAGGTCGGGTCGCTATCTAGAGGTAGTCCCATCAACTTACTTGTGGCAGATCAGAATGTCCTAGCCATGCTGGCCAACTGGTTATGCACAGCCCGAAACCACTTGGACGGACTGGATAGTGTGCTTATTGTAACCCCTGCTGGTGACTCCATGACAGCTGTTCTCCGTGGTAAAGGAATTAAATCTGTGCAGATTAGTTTCAGGTACATTGTTTGTGTCCATTATAGTATTACTGTGTGTGTGTGTGTGTACGTGTGTGTGTGTGTGTGTGTGTGTGTGTGTGTGTGTGTGTGTGTGTGTGTGTGTGTGTGTGTGTCAGTAATATTCATCCAAATTTTCACCATAATGTACTGTAGTTCGTGGTGCAAGCAGAGAATAAACAGCAGTACTCTGGCAAAGCAATTTATGACCCCGCTGGCCACACGAGTGTTAACCATCATGCTGCTCACTCACTGGGGCTACGATGTAGCTGTATACGACCCCGATGCATTCCTAAGAAACAATCCTGTTGATGCTTACAAGCACATATCGAAGGCACTAAATGCTGATGCTATATTTCAGAAGGGGAAGTTCCCCTTCAATGTTGGACACATCTGGGGATTCACAGTGTGCTGTGGAGCTGCGTATTATCGTGGTTCCAGTAAGCTAGGTGAGTTTTGTATGGTGTGTGTGTGTGTGTGTGGGTGTGTGGGTGTGTGTGTGGGTGTGTGGGTGGGTGGTGTGTGTGCGTGCGTGTGTGTGTGTGTGTGTGGGTGGGTGGGTGGGTGGGTGGGTGGTGTGTGTGTGTGTGTGTGTGTGTGTGTGTGTACAGTTCAAGATAGCTTTGTTTAGTTTACACTCCTGGTTGGTACATACTCGTGGTTATACGTATGTACACTTATCATATAACATATCATAATTATCTGCTCTTGTACATACTTCGTCACTTCAAGCGTACACCTTTCATTTGCAATGCAACTCATTTTGGCATGTGCTCAGTAATCGATTGATTATTCGATTAATCATTGGAAGAAACTAAGTGGGCGTAACTCAAAACCACTCCTACTGTACTTTATTACACTGAGTGAGTAGTCATCCAATGTGGAGTCTTTAGAATTCTTTTCACATTTCAGGTACTTTTGAAGTACAAAATTGAACCCATGGAGTGAAGGTTCTTGGTAATAAGGTGGGGTGGTTTTCCTGTTCTACTCGATTACTTCCTGTGAATTATCAATTTGCCTGCACTGTTAATGGTAATCAGATTTGAAATGAAAATCGATCGATTAATTGATTAATCGTCCCAGCACTTGTACGTATGTACGCATATTCTTAATACGAAGTCCACCAGCTGTATGATTTTAACCAATATTATTGTAAGCTCGATACAGTACATGCAAATGGTACAACATTGGACATTGTATTTTTGCTGTGTACTTATTTCTACCAGTGGCTAAATGGAACTTTGTGTCATTTTAATAGATCACTTGTGGACAATGATGAGTGAGGAACAAACGAAGATGGAAGATGAAAGTCAGAAACTCAACGATCAGATCCTGACCAACTGTGCACTGAAGGCACTCAATGTAACGTGGACAAAGACATCTCTGTTTGACTCCCACATTGGAATCACAGCCAACGGTGGGCCAAAAGTGGTGGCCCTAGGGAGCGAGTATTCTCGGAGGAATTGGCCCAGTGAGAACCCATCCAATGAGGAGCTCATCTCCCATCCGCACTCTGCTCACAACCTTGAGGGTAAAATTAAGAAATTACGTCAACATAACATGTGGTTTTTATCTGCTGATGTGACTGAATTGAACAATGGCAAACGCTACAGTGATCCCAAGGATTGGCTGAATGACATCTGTGTAGCTACCGATAAAGAATCAAGAACAAATACAAATTAATGTTCTCACAGACAAATGTTTTTAACATTACTATTAAATTTTACTTGCATACTGATGTACCTAATAACACGTATATGTTCCAATTATTTTTCAACTGCTCTGCTCCAGCTGTCTGCTGCATTTTAAGATAGAAACATTGAACACTGCCTTTTTGTCAGTTCTTGAGATATGGAACGTAACATGCATGCGATTTCTGACAAATTTATTACATTTTTTTTGTCAATTTAAAGATTTATATCGATGAATTACGCCATGCAGCCTAAACAAATTTCTAGAAAATTAATAGACTAGCTAGCTAAGTATTATGAAGTCAGTCAAAATATGGCGTAGGCGATCTTGTAATAAAATGGCGGGTCAAGGGTCGGCTACGCCGACTATTGGCATGGTAGCCTGGCGCAGCCATCACCGTGACATCGGTCCCAGCTGAACGGAGTGAATGCAATGTGATAGACCCCGGCGCATTGGTCTACCTTCTTTGAGGAAAAAAGATGCGATTCAGCAAGAAGACTACCTATGTTGCGATAGTTGCTACCATGTTTATAGCTATCCTTCTGGTCGTACGGATGAATTTCACAGTTCAGGGCTGGAAGTATATAAAAAGTTTGAAGAATAACGCACTCAAAACCTCAGACCAGAAGTCCTTACCGACTTCGAGAAGAGAAACCCCCTATTGTCCTTATTACCCCAACGAAATACGAGACATAACTACAAGAATATTTGATTGGGAGTCTGTCGTTAACCTACGGAAGCAGGTCGGGTCGCTATCTAGAGGTAGTCCCATCAACTTACTTGTGGCAGATCAGAATGTCCTAGCCATGCTGGCCAACTGGCTAGGACATTTTATCTGTAACCAAAACCACATGTTATGTTGACGTAATTTCTTAATTTTACCCTCAAGGTTGTGAGCAGAGTGCGGATGGGAGATGAGCTCCTCATTGGATGGGTTCTCACTGGGCCAATTCCTCCGAGAATACTCGCTCCCTAGGACCACCACTTTTGGCCCACTGTTGGCTGTGATTCCAATGTGGGAGTCAAACAGAGATGTCTTTGTCCACGTTACATTGAGTGCCTTCAGTGCACAGTTGGTCAGGATCTGATCGTTGAGTTTCTGACTTTCATCTTCCACCTTCGTTTGTTCCTCACTCATCATTGCCCACAAGGGGACAGGGGCAGGTACACAAGGGGACAGGGGCACAAGGGGACAGGGGCACATGGGAGGTGCACAAGGGAACAAGGGATGGGAGGTGCACAAGGGATCTGATCGTTGAGTTTCTGACTTTCATCTTCCACTTCCAATGGAACGCGGCCACCAGACCCACCTTGGTAATAGTGGGTGTGGGAACAAGACTACAGTCAGTTGACTATATTAGCGAGTCAGGGCTTGTATTTCATTATAATATAATATTTCCAGGAAAAATATGGCCGTATGTACATAGTTACAAATCCTGTTCCGCGTCCCAATCAGGTGAGTATTTTATGATATTAATATTATTATACTGCTATGCATACAATATGTAATTATACTGCATTAGCATGCTGATGAAATTGAATCACGACCTTCACTACTAAGAATGAAATATTGTGTTTTAGTAACATTGGCCTTACATCTCGGTTTCATCTCACTTCATTCATTCTTTCTTGAATTGATTGTGTGTCCTTTCAAAATGGATTCTGTAATAATTCATGAAATCTTGAAAGTACTCCCTTGACCATTGTAACTCCTTCAGATTTGTAACACTTTCAAGTTTCAAAGCTTTCCAACTTTTTAGAAAGGAAAGCCCATGCAAGGTATAAGTATGATATGTGTACATTTGAAATTTTAGGAGCGATTGTGAAGCAAATAGTGCACATATATATGGACCCATTCATTGCTGCATCAACAGCAAGAGTATTGGTTGTAATGCTGCATGCTGACAAATTGGGGCTTCGCTGTTGCTCCCTATGTTTCAGATGCCATGATTATTGTGGATGCTCCAGGAATGTACTACAAGGTCGTGGAGGAATTTGATGCATACTTTGTGTGTGTGTGTGTGTACATGTGTGTGTGTGTGTGTGTGTGTGTGTGTGTGTGTGTGTGTGTGTGTGTGTGTGTGTGTGTGTGTGTGTGTGTGTGTGTGTGTGTACGGGGGAGTGAAGTTTCTCTGTTTTCCTCAAGATTAGGCATCAGAACCGGTGAAACTGAGCTGTTTGCTTTGGGATGCAACCATTCCCTCAAGAGGTCAAGGATACCCACAGCAAGGCACTGTCATCTACCATCCCTTCATCCAGTATGGCCCTGTGACGAAAGATCAACTATTTAGGCACCTCTGTCGCATATATGCATGCTAGCTGTACATCATGAGGATATAAACATATTGCAGAGTTTGGAAACAATTTATAACAAAGTGGCCAACTATAACGTTTTAAATGTCTTGTTTGAATTTTTGGACAGAATTCCGCGTTTTTCTGCAGTACATGTTATACTCGTGTGGTATGTATGATAATACGTGTGTAGTCTACATGTTTACCTTTGCCTAACTATGACGTCATGAGGGAATCTCTCACCGAAGACACAGACCGAGGCCAAAGAGGATGGCGGATCCGAACGCCTTGGCGAGCACCACCTGGTCGTCAGACTTGCCACCCACCCACCGACAAAGAATAGCCGCTAAACTGTAAGTTGATCATTGGTCTAAGTCTGTGGTAACTTGGTACGGGCGATTCTAGGCACATTTGACATCGAACCATATTAACAAGTGGAAGGTTTCTATCTATTTCTATCTATGAAGAGATACCGTTATGAATTCGTATCGATAACCGTCAATGTTGAGAGTGCTTACGGTATCGTTGCCTATTCACCCCTGTTCACCCCAATAGCGTGTGTAGTACAACACGAAGACACGTTCGTCTGCCCACTTTTTATCCACTGATGCCGGGTATCGAGACAACGGTCGAATAGCCCAATTCGACTTTACTTCTACGTTCGAAACATGTACCGTGTGTGTGTGTGTGTGTGTGTGTGTGTGTGTGTGTGTGTGTGTGTGTGTGTGTGTGTGTGTGTGTGTGTGTGTGTGCACTTAGCGCATGTTCTACTGTGACTCAGTCCGTGCGGTGTAGCCAGTTGTAACGCAGTGGTCTGAATGTTGTGGATGACCATAGTGAAATATGTTCACCAGCTAGGCCCCGACTAGTGTATCGGGTGTTCCACTCGCACAGTAATTTACATTTTCGAGTTGACAATTCGTACAATCTTATTATTGACATTTATGAACTGATTTGTGTGTGAACATACGTCATTGACTGTTTTGCCTTTGATAACTTCGAATTCTCTGTTATCTCATGTTCTTGTTTGTCTGTTTGCTTTTTGTACTTACTCTTGTCTCTTCCCGGGTGCCTTGCACGCTACCCCTATGGGCTAAAGGCCTTTCCAGGAGAGATAGGATTACTAAACCTAACCTACGTTGAAGCTGGTAAACACTTCGAACCCTGAAAGCTTAGACATCACGGACTGTGTACTTGTGTACAATGGTGGCCATATGTTATGCCACCCACCCTCTATAGTGTGTCATCTTCCATTAATGTCTGAAGCACATTTGTTAATATGCTGGGAGGATATGATATTGTGGATTTCAAAAAGAATAGAGTGCGACTTGCTTTGTAAGGATCCCTGGTTAGTACACACCTCTGGTTAGTGCACATCCCTGGTTAGTACACTCTCCTGGTTGGTACACACTCCTGGTTAGTACACATTCCTGGTTAGTACACACTCCTGGTCAGTACACACTCCTGGTTAGTACACACTCTTGGTTAGTACACACCCCTGGTTAGTATACACTTCTGGTTAGCACACACTCCTGGTTATTGCATATACATACATATGTACCGTACTTCACTCAGTCCCTAGCTCATATACACTATGTTAACCAGTATACTGATAGGAAGTACAGATTTGGGATTATGCCAAATGGGTAGTGAGCCATAAATTTCTGACCCAAGCCAATTGAGGCATATGAAGTGGGTGTCATTGTTCTTATCAGTTCCATCAGTATCTTCAGTTGCCTTGGTAGGACTTCGCCCATTGATTTCCTCACACCTGGCCCAATACAGTGGTCAATATCACCTTTGATTCTTTTTATCTAAAGATGAATAAATGCAGTAAATACCCATTATCACTTTCACCCTTGCCATCTTCATAGCCAAACCTTTACTGTCACCACTTCACTCCTTCACTGTCACCACTTCTCTCCTTCACTATCACTACTTCTCTCCTTAACTGTCACCACTCCTTCACTGTCACCACTTCTCTCCTTCACTATCATTACTTCCCTCCTTCAATCTCACCACTCCTTCACTGTCACCACTTCTCTCCTTTACTGCCACCCCTTTACTCTTTCACTATCACCACTGGCACACTTCTATTACCACTACACCTTCACTATCCCACTTTTCCATACTTCACCACTACATTATCATCAGTTGCACACCACTAACACCACACTCACAATCACTGCTTCTCTTCTACATACACTATCAACACCTATTCACTTTCATCACATCTTCACTAGAAATTCAGCGTAAAGGCTTTGTGACCAAATGTCATATCTCCAGCAAAAGTTCTTTTGAGTCTGAAAGGGACCCTCAAGTATTTCAAGTGTGGGGAAGAGCAGGCCCAGAAGTTCTGGATACTCGTTAATCCACCACAATTCATTTTCAAAGAATATGGTGGATTAACGAGTTTGGCAGATTAACTGGATATTCATTGGTACTTGTACATTATATTGGTACTGGGAAATTGTAGTGGAATAAAAGGTTTGGCAGATAAAGTGGTGGTGGATTAACGAAAATTCACTGCACTTGTTTCTCTTGGCATAGTCCCCTACATACGTATACACTGTACCTGTATACAGGTGTTTAGTCTCGGACCTTACATTGGTACATCCTTTAGATGTACTTGGTGTCACTCGTTTTCCTCTATTCCACATTGTAGAGATGAAATCATTCGAGACTATCAGGGACCACCTCCTATTAGTATGCACAGCGGAGTGCAGTTGGAAGGTGCTATCTTTAGTAAAGCAAAGAGTAAGGTATGTATGTACATGTAGTGTATGTGTGCACACGTGTGTGTGTGTGTGTGTGTGTGTGTGTGTGTGTGTGTGTGTGTGTGTGTGTGTGTGTGTGTTTATGTGTACGTATGTGTGTGTAGCTGTGTGTGTACATGTGTGTACGTACGTATATGTACATGTGTATATGCATGTGTGTCTATTTTGTGTGTGAACTGCGGGAGTAGTGAATAGGGTAGCAATTTGTGGTGTCCTTCTGTCCTCCACCATAGGATGACTACCACCAACTTGTTCAAAAGCTGATCAACTCACTGTCGAGGCACCGAAGTGAGTATTGTGTTGCATGTCTGTGTACAACTGTGCATACTGTATACAGTGGGACCTCTCTATTACAAACCTCTGAATAGCAGAAACCTCTATAATAAGCACACCATTCTGTGTCCCAGTGTAGTACTGTAGTGTATTAAATGACCTCTGAATTGAGGAAACCTCTGTAATAAGGACTAAAATCAAGGTCCCAAAGTGTCCTTAATAGAGAGGTTCCACTGTATTTGGCATACAGTACATGCTGAGTTAGTGATGCGTGTTGATGTACAGCTACATACGTATATGAATACAGTATGTATATGTGAATGTAAGTGTACATACGTATGTTGTAGGTACACACGTTCATATGTTCATGCCTACATGTTTTCTTATGAGATCAATGGTTGAATTTTCTTAGCATCTGACTGTACAAACCATTTGTTGTGTGGTACCAATACAGTAGGACCTCTCTATTACAAACCTCTGAATAGCAGAAACCTCTATAATAAGGACACCATTCTGTGTCCCGGTGTAGTACTGTAGTATATTTAAACGACCTCTGAATTGAGGAAACCTCTGTAATAAGGACTAAAATCAAGGTCCCAAAGTGTCCCTAATAGAGAGGTTCTACTGTATATATACGTATGTGCTGCTTGTCACTACTCAACATGAATTGCATCACATCCATTCATGCTGACTCAGCTGTACCGAGGCAGCCAACTAAGTCACCTGTTCCAACTTTGAATGTCATTAGTGAGGTGGCATCCTGCACACACACGCACACACACTCCCTAGTGAATTCCCTGTGTGTGAGAGCCTTTCCTACCTTGTCTATTGTAGTGCATAGGTCACAGGAATTACAGTAGGAATCAGAGATTGTGTAACTTTTGTTATTCCTCCATGTGCAAACGTATGTATGTACGTATGTATGATGCAATTAACTTAGTATGTTCCCTGGTTAATGCACACTCCTGGTTAATGCACACTCCTGGTTGGTACACACTCCTGGTTGGTACACACTCCTGGTTGGTACACACTCCTGGTTAGTACACACTCCTGGTTAGTACACACTCCTGGTTAGTACACACTCTGGGTTAGCACTCACTCCTGGTTAGTACACACTCCTGGTTAGTACACACTCCTGGTCAGTCTCACTCCTGGTTAGTACACACTCCTGGTTAGTACACACTCCTGGTTGGTACACACTCCTGGTTGGTACACTCCTGGTTAGTACACACTCCTGGTCAGTACACACTCCTGGTTAGCACACACTCCTGGTTGGTACACACTCCTGGTCAGTACACACTCCTGGTTAGCACACACTCCTGGTCAATACACACTCCTGGTTAGTACACACTCCTGGTTAGTACACACTCCTGGTTAGTACACTCCTGGTTAGTACACACTCCTGGTCAGTACACACTCCTGGTTAGCACACACTCCTGGTTGGTACACACTCCTGGTCAGTACACACTCCTGGTTAGCACACACTCCTGGTCAATACACACTCCTGGTTAGTACACACTCCTGGTTAGTACACACTCCTGGTCAGTACACACTCCTGGTCAGTACACACTCCAGGTTAGTACACACTCCCAGTTAGTACACACTCCAGGTTAGTACACACTCCTGGTTAGTACACACTCCTGGTCAGTACACACTCCTGGTTAGTACACACTCCTGGTTAGTACACACTCCTGGTCAGTACACACTCCTGGTCAGTACACACTCCTGGTTAGTACACACTCCAGGTTAGTACACACTCCAGGTTAGTACACACTCCTGGTCAGTACACACTCCTGGTCAGTACACACTCCTGGTTAGTACACACTCCTGGTTCTGTACTATATTAGTATTACCATTGTCAACATTGCCTAATATGGTTAAAACTGGTATGGATCTATGAATGTACAGTATATGGTTACATCTACAATTAGCACAGAACCATGGGAACCAGTGATCTGCTCCCTGTATACTTGTACCATATGTTAAGCCACTTAAGATGCTGTGTGTGTGTGTGTGTGTGTGTGTGTGTGTGTGTGTGTGTGTGTGTGTGTGTGTGTGTGTGTGTATGTGTGTGTGTGTGTGTGTATGTGTGTGTGTGTGTGTGTGTGTGTGTGTGTGTGTGTGTGTGTGTGTGTGTGTGTGTGTGTGTGTGTGTGTGTATGTGTGTGTGTATGTGTGTGTGTGTGTGTGTGTGTGTGTGTGTGTGTGTATGTGTGTGTGTATGTGTGTGTGTGTGTGTGTGTGTGTGTGTGTGTGTGTGCGTGTATGTGCATGCTACGTGCATGTGTTTGTGTGTGTGTGTTTGTGTTTGTATACGTGTGTTTGTGTTTATGTGTGAACTAGTTGCTGGATGGATGAGATTTAGGAGACAATATTCGATAGGATATAAGGAGTTGGTGGGTTGTGTACGCCCACGGTGACACTGATACAATCTGTTATGTGTATCTTTTGCAGATATGGATCCTAATGCAGGTCGTCCAGGAATGCCTAACGCTGTACAACCGGGAATGCCGCCCACAGGACCTGGGAGTGAGTTGTGGTACTCTTGCCAGTGTGTGTGGAATTGTATTTGTGCTGTATGTACAGAGGAGGTGTGTGTGTGTGTGTGTGTGTGTGTGTGTGTGTGTGTGTGTGTGTGTGTGTGTGTGTGTGTGTGTGCATGTATGCATACATTTCTGTTTGTGTGCAGGGGGAGAGGTAGGAATAACACAGATTCAGGTTTTTGTTTTACATTGATCATTTGTTGCGTATTCACATGTGTCCGAATGTGCTGTATCAATCATACAAGAAACCGTTCCATGACTGCATGAGGGAGGCTGTAGTTTAGTGCTGTGGCATTGTATGTTTGCTGTATTGTGGAATTGTGCTGTGTTTTTAGTTGGCGTATTACTGTTATTGTTTTTGTTGAGTGCTGAGTGTACACCTTGGGAAACGTGTCCATGCAATGCCTATGTCTATGGAATGTATGTGCGTTTCAGTGGGAACTGTTTTGTAAATGTGTGTGTAAAATGTGCATGTGTGAATGTGTCAATGGGATGCATACATATGTACGTATTTTAATATGTCTAAGAATCTGTACAATATGTAAACACGACAGTTTAGTCTTTTGAACTCGATGGAAAACACCCATCACTATCAGTGCTTCTGTGAGGGGAAAATTGTCTATTGTAGACCACTAACTGTACGGGAAGGGATTGAAAGGAAATGCTGTGTGTGACTGCTTGCCACTGATGGGAGCCCTATAGCTACATATGCAGACACACACACACGTGCGCGCACACACATACACACACACACACACACACACACACCACACACACACACACACACACACACACACACACACACTTGGTGTGTAACAATTTGTGTATATAACAGGATTAGACAGAATTTCCTCAACGAGCTCTTCAGTGAATGTATCATTGGCTGTACACATAACAAAATGAACACGCACACACGCACACATACCATTTACCAACAATTGTACTTCATATGGTCCTCAGATGTGTCACAAGGAATGGGAGGATCTTCCGGATATCACCAAATGCCTGCTCACCACCCTCAGAGCTACCATACTCCGGGCCAGCCCCAGGCTCACCACCAGCAACCACAGCCATATTACCAGTCTCCCCAGCCTGGTACACTGGGGATGGCAGTCCGTGTACCCCAGCAACCTCAGCCTCCCCAGCGTGGAGGACCACCCACACAACCGGGGTCAATGTATGATGTCATGCCCAATAGACCTACTCAGAGTGCAGTCCCTCCCAGACCACAACCTATCCCTTCCTACCAGCCAAGACCAGCAGTGAGTGTGTGTGTGTGTGTGTGTGTGTGTGTGTGTGTGTGTGTGTGTGTGTGTGTGTGTGTGTGTGTGCATGTGTGCGTGTATGCGAGCGCTTGTGTGTGTGTGTACATACGTACGCACCTACTGTATGTGTCTGTGTGTACATACGTATACGTACATGTAGTATGTTTGTGGACTCTCCAATACATGCAGTGTGTTTGTATACTTTCTGGTGAATGAATTCCACCGTCAATAGGTACCTGGTCCCACTTCAATGCCTCGTCCCCTGAATCCAGCCACACCCGGGACAGGAATCAACCCTGGCTCCACCCATGGTCCGTATGTGTCCTACCCGAATACCTCAATGAACCCTCCCATCAACACTACCCTGTCCGGTGGGATTATCAACCCTCAACCTCCCCCGCATCCCCCACCCGCTAGACCCGGTCCGTCTGTCGGACCAGTCCCTTCTCCCGGCATGAGCATGTCACCTCACAGCACAACAGGACACACAGGTCCACCATCAGTACCTTCACAAGCTGACCTAGCCGAGTACGATGCAAAGGTATGTGCGTATGTACGTATGTGTGTATGAATACAGTTTTGCATTGTATGTATTTGTACATGATATATGTACATTAAGGTCACTGGAGGAACTGGATGTAGGGACCTTGTTGACGTTTTTGTACACAGACTAGCTTTTGACCCAAAGCAAACAAAAACACGACTTGGTCTCGTGAAAGTGTAATGTTGCATATGTCAGCCTGATGGTCTTGTGAGAGTGTAGTGTTGTGCGTATTAACAGAGATGTTTACCCTCATTCATGACTCAACTGTTGTGTTTCATTCCCATTCCCATTCCCATTATTTCGAAAGGTTTATTGTTGTACATATGTATCAACAAAGATGTATCCTCATTCTCAATTCAACTTTGTGCTTCCTTCCCATTCTCATTCCCATTCCCAGATCAAGGAGCTCCTCAGCTATATACCTTTGGTGAAGAAGATGATTGATAACTTAATGAGATCAGCCAGAGATGATGAGTGTATGTGTGCCTATACCAGTGCAGTATGTACAGCATTATGTGCTTATAGCAGTACAGTGCGTGTGTATACTTATGTAGAGTTATACAGGGTTAGTTGTTGCATTCATAATGGATATACGTACATGTATGTATGTATCAGCTTTAAAGGATTCCAACTACTATTAGTCTAAAAAGAGGGTTCTTTGGCTAGGTAACATGTTGTGTATA
This sequence comes from Chondrilla cf. caribensis, assembly GCA_964020155.1. NCBI lineage: Eukaryota > Metazoa > Porifera > Demospongiae > Chondrillida > Chondrillidae > Chondrilla > Chondrilla cf. caribensis. The sequence continues at coordinate 1,505,354 of OZ026548.1, forward strand.
TGTTCAATGGAACTCCCTAGCCGTAGAGGTCTATGGGTAGAGAGTTCCACTGAACTTATCCACAGCTACGTATTAGTCTAATACTCTCTGTCACAAGAATGAACATGTTGATCTGGAGGTCTTCTCCTGTATAATGACTTACGAAGATACATACGTATATGTACTGTAGAATAGCATTAGTTTTGTACATACTGTATGCGTAGTTATTGTAAAATCCTGTATACTGTACAAGTCTGTGTCCTTGGACATACTGTACAATACGTACCTGTACAATATGTGTGTTTGCTTATTTGTACTTACTATGGAATGTGTAGTATGTACAGAATGTGTGTTGTTGTTGTTTTAGAATAGCAGTAGGACGTGTTTGTGTGCCTGTAGGTACGTACATACATATTCACGTACTGTACAATTATGTGTTTGTGGTCACTTACAGCTGCCAGGAAGTCTGAACATAACATAAACAAACTGAAGATATTCTTGGCTGCCATGCAGGACCCTGAGAAGAGGTGAGTGATGTTCAGTTGAACTGCTGTTGACATCATGCACATACATGTACTTCATGAACAAGATATGTATGAAACACATGCGAATGCAGAGAGAAAGAACACATTCGTGTACATGTGCATGTACACATATTCATAATACTGCTACTACGCATGCATACACGCACGCACACACACGCACACACACACACACACACACACACACACACACACACACACGTGCGCTCACACACGCATACACACAATACGCATGTTTACATTACACAGACTCCCAATGCACATGTTGGACAGATGGCTAGATGTACTCAGGAAATTAAATGTGAGTTTGCATTATGTGTATGAGGACTGTGACTGTGAATACATGTTGTTGTTGTTGTTGTTGTTGTTGTTGTATGTGTGTGTGTGTGTGTGTGTGTGTGTGTGTGTGTGTGTGTGTGTGTGTGTGTGTGTATTATGTACTGTGATGTGTGGACTACTGTGGATCTCCTTATACTCCAACATTCATTCTACCCTGACCAACTTCGCAATCCGTCATATCATGTAATCTCCAAAGATCACCAGATTATCAATGTTGTACTCAAGTGTGAAACACACCTCCTGAGGTTGGAAGCGCATGAGTTTGGGTGCTCTGCATAAAAATTTCAATTTGTTTCTCAGCTGATCGTTGTGTTATGTTCATTGCGATTGTGATGTGTATTTGATTCGGATTCAATCCTCCCAACCTCCAGGACCCCAAACCCACCCCACATCCCCCACCACCAACACTGGAGTTGGAACCACCTTCTCCTCCACCCTCACAGAACAAACTCTACGGCAAACGGTGAGTAGCTTATTTCAAGTCACAAATTCCATGTCTGCAAGTGATAATCGCTATAGGGATAAGTTCAATGGAATTCTCTAGCCACGGAAATTTTATTGTACCAAACATTTCGGTTGCTGAAATGTTTGGTGCTATAAAATTTCTATGGCTAGAGAATTCCATTGAACTTATCCACAAGATGTCACCAAGCCAAACAACCCCCTTGTCGATAATCACAATATAGTTAAAGGTTAACAGGTAAAGCGGGCTATCCCACATATATGAAATATCCTCCTCAGGGGTGTGAGAAAACTATGCTAACACCATGAATAGATACGTAGATACCCAAGTTTTATGGAATTTCAGCAGCTCTTGAATGGAGAAATTCCTATAATTTCTAGTACGACATTTGATCTTGGGTCAGCCCACTCCACTTCTCAGTCCTTCAACTTACATATAATATCACAGTATGTGGTCATTGGAGATGCACCTAAATGGCTTTTAACTGATATTCTGTTTTCGATGTATGGTATTGTCTCGTGAATAGGTACATGTACATATGTACAATAAATACATACTTGTGTACGTATGTACAAACATGTGTGCAGCTAGTGCATATGTATGTACAGTGTGTGGTAGGATGAGCTCAAGGTTAGGTAGTGGACGATGGTGTACTGGCTTGTGAGGATCATTTTTTGCTACTTTGTCTCCATTCACTCTCAGAATGAAAGGGATTTTCTCTGAGGACAGGATCCCAGCCAAATTCAGGAAGATTGGTATGTGAGAGTGAACTGAGCTGTGTGTGTGCTCTATCCCATACTATACTCATGTACATACAATAGGTATGTACATTATACTATGTTCATACATATACATATATATGTACTCATACATATGTATGTACATAAGTACATACTTACATGTACTGATTCTTCTTCTCCCTTCTGGGTGCCTCTGAAGTAGCCTATGACTAATGGTTCCCCAGGTGAAATACGTAAAATTACCTGATACCTGGTACCTGATACCTGATACCTGATACCTGGTACCTGATACCTGGTATCTGATGACTGATACCTGATACCTAGTACCTGATACCTGATACCTGGTACCTGATGCCTGGTACCTGATACCTGACACTGTATTTACAAACTTCTTCAGTTTTCTTCCTTTCCTCCATTATTCAACTGCTTGTTATTAGTCTAGTGTAGCCAGACCTATCCAGCTTGTATATCACGGGACATAGAGGCCACATTTAGCATCAGAACACAGACCAAATGGGTCTGGCTACACGAGACTAACTTGTCATGATATTGGTGTTTGTTCTTCCACGGCAGCGAGTGAGCTGACCTGTATGGACTTCCTGGAACGGGAGCTGGAGTGTCTGGAGGACCAGTTCAAAGTGGCGACTGTGAGGAGTCCAACAGACACGGACAAGACAGCCGAGCTTCAGTGCTTCATTGGTGAGTTTCCCACATCCTTGTGTGGATCAACCTAAGGGTATGCAAGTTGAGTAGGTTTTCTTTCTGTGGGGGGTAGGGGTAGAGTAGGCTTTTTGCATTTGGGGTAGGTATGAAGTAGGCTTTCTGCCTATGGGGGTGGGAGTGGAGTAGGCATTCTGTCTGTGGGGATAGGGGTAGAGTAGGCTATCTACCTGTGGGGGGTAGACGAGAAGTAGTCTTGACACATGTATTCCTTAGTAGATTAACAGTGTGTGCTTGTTATGTACTGTATTTACGTATGTACTACATACTTGTGGTCTGTTATCCTTGTGTGTACATGTGCTGTATTTGCAGAGGATGATGGTCTTCCAAAGGTGCCTCCTCTGAAGATCACCCTGACCTCCAGTTATCCTGACAGCTGTCCAGAAGTGGACACCAAGGAGTATACCAGTTAGTGTGTGTGTGTGTGTGTGTGTGTGTGTGTGTGTGTGTGTGTGTGTGTGTGTGTGTGTGTGTGTGTGTGATGTGTGTGTGTGTGTGCGTGTGTGTGTGTGTGTGTGGGTGATGTGTGTGTGTGGGTGTGTGTGTGTGGGTGTGGGTGTGGGTGTGCGCGCGTGTGTGTGTGTGGGTGTGGGTGTGTGTGTGTGCACTACTTGACATAGGATTATTCCAGTTTACTGCTGCTATCTAGCATCCATATGTACATATGTTTATATAGTTTCACCTCCCCCAACTAACCATTCAGACTCGTTCAAATTCTTGGATATTGTCCAACAACATTTGAAGAAATGGATGCAGAGTC
>OZ026548.1:1513896-1521396 GCA_964020155.1 Chondrilla cf. caribensis
ATTCATCTTAACAAATGATCAAAGGATAAGGTAAATAGCAAAAATAGTTAGTTTTGAGTGCTATTTTTCTGTCCAGTTCGTTTGGAGAAGGTACCTAACATCTTGGAGAACTTATTACCAGGGGCAGTTGGGATGGTGTCCACTTGCTCCCGTGTTGGGGGCGTGACCTCACTGGACACACCTTCTTTGATCCCCGGACGTGTTGCCATGGCAGTGACAGCAGTTGAGGTATAACTGGAAGAAGCTAATTTTACTTTGAATAGCTCAACTAATGCGTTCTGCTCCGTCCTCTTGAGGCCCTATATCCACAACATAACAGAAGTTCAGAAGTATTGGAAAGGATACAGACAAGTTGACTCACACAACTTTACACACACACACAACACAACACACACACACACACACACACCACACGCGTGCACACACATGCCACACACATGCCACACACACACACACACACACCACACATGCGCGTGTACACACACACACACACACACACACACACACACCACACACACATACACACACACACACACACACACACACACCACACATGCGCGTGTACACACACACACACACACACGCCACACACACACATACACACACACACACACACACACCACACACACACACACACACACACACACACACACACTACCACACACACACACACTATTGCCAACCTTCATTTCTAAAACACGCTGAAAGCTGGAGATATCGGCATCTCCCTTCAGTAGATTGATGTAGTTAGCAACAAAAGCATCGGCAATGCTGTGTGGAGCCATTACTACCTTCAAGAGAATCTCAGCACGATCCATACCATTCTGAACTATCTTTGAGTAACTATATAATGTACAAGAGATGTGTGTGTGTGTGTGTGTGTGTGTGTGTGTGTGTGTGTGTGTGTGTGTGTGTGTGTGTGTGTGTGTGTTGTGTGCATGGCTGTGTGTAGTACTTGCATACATACACTTAAATGCACACAGACACAGTCACACTAACGATGATGGTGGTTTTCTCTGTATCACTTGTCCTGTGGAAGGTAGGTCTACTAAAATCTTCTTTATCTGACTTGTGTCCAACAGAAGCTGGTGAGAAAGCAAAAGCAGAATACAATACCATCAGTTCATTGCTACTGACCTTATGGCTATCCCCTGCAGCAACCTCACCCACACACTGCTCACCTTCACCCACACACTGCTCACCTTCACATATACTGCTCACCCTCACCCACACACTTCACCTTCACACACACACACACTCTGCTCACCCTCCCCACAAACCACTCATATCAACACTACCTGTTCAGCTGCAAATGTAGTCACTTGTCGACATTTGTACAAATGAGACACAAACGTGGGAATGAATGCACTACATGAGGAAATAGAGCTGCAGAGATCACAACACCACCACCACCACCACCAACAACAACAACATAAAAAACAGCTTTCATTGGTGGACTCACTCTGCCAACTTGTGACAGAAGTTGACGAAATACTTCCTACACGAGGAGAGGTTCTCCCTCAGGACAGGGACGATGCTCTCCAAGTGTGTCTTGATGGTGGTCACGTAACCGCTGTGATCTCCCACACCTTCCACACTTTGCCACAACGTCTATCAAGAACGAATAATAATTGCAGAGGAGTAGGACTATCACCATGGCAACAGGTAAATTTGATGGGAGAGTGTCAAATATATCCCATTTTATGACCAGGATAGGCTGTTGGAAATCCTCGTACATGACCAACATGCATGCATCACTAACATGCATACAAAAATAACATGCACACATCACTAACATATATGTACGTATAGTACATCACTAACATGCATGGATCACCAACATGCATGCAAAAATAACATGCACACAACACTAACATATACGTACGTACAGTACATCACTAACATGCATACAAAAAAAACATGCACACATCACTAACATATGTACAGTACATCACTAACATGCATGCATCACTAACATGCACAGGTCATGTGACTACATTAACATTTGCATAATTTGAGGTACCTTAGACATAGCAGTGAGAGCAGCCTGGCAGGGCGTCATCAAGCTCTGTACCCAGAGGTGGATGCAGTTTGAGATGACTCCGTGGAGCTTGTCCAGCTGGGTGGCAAAGGAGACCTTGTCCACAAACTCCTCGTCGATCTTCTCCTTCAGTTTACCCTCCAACTACATATGTACACAAGACAACGTATTGACTCGTAGTACATGCAATACAGAATATCCCATGGTACAGGCAGGACACTGCACACAGTAGCATAGTGGGATAGTGTAGTTTATTTCAATATATCACATACTGTGGGACACAGTACAATACACTCCAGCATATATTTATAGTACACTCTACACAATACATGTACGTATGTACTGTACTCTAAATATAACTATTGGCTGTATGTACAGTATGTTTGATTCCTATCATTTGACATACTGATAGTATATCCACTTTATACCATATGTAGCTGATATCAACACTTACACGCACACACACACACACACACACACACACACACACACACACACACACACACACACACACGCACGAACACACGCACACACGCACCAACACACACACACACACACACACACACACACACACACGCGCGCGCGCGCGCGCACGAACACACACGCACACACGCACCAATACACACACACACACACACACACACACACACACACACACACACACACACCTGCTGTGTAGTATCAATACAATAGTCTGCAGTACATACTAAAGTGCACATCAGAACAATCTCTTCACTGCTCAGTTTGATCTCAGGAGCACTTTCATCACTTCTCAAGAAACTCAGGTGAAGTCGACTGCTTGTGGATGTACTACCTGTAGTGAATCTACACAATACATATTTTGTGTTGTATAACACAGGACATAACAATACATACAAAACATACAATACAACACGCATACAGTATGTACAATATACACACATACTGTACATACAATACACACATACTGTACATACATACACACACACTCATACTGTACTTAAACACTATACATAGGTACATACTTTGGTATATTAGCAGTTAGAACTCTCTCGCTGTAGTCTTCCAGATACTTCTGGAAGAGAGTGGTCAGGCTGAGAAGTGCTTCTCCAGTGGAGAGGGAGATACACTGCACAAGACACTTCTTGTAGAACATAAAGAGATCAGCTGAGCTGGGAAGAACAATACTGGAAGTTAGCGATGGCTCCCCTGTCTCTGATGGACTGAATGAGCAGTGCTTCTTGAAATCTTTCGCAAAATTGTCCAATAACTCAGCCAGGTTTCTGAATAGGATGGGAGGATGTGAGAATACAGCAAATTGGTACTGCTGGGAGAATGGACTTATGGTAAGTACGGTGTGTACTACGGGTGAGTACAACGAAGTTTCTGACTTTGAAAAGAGAGCAATCGTAAGGGTAAACTTTGAACTCTGACCTTCTAAGTTGAGTGTGTGTGCCAGTCTGTGTGCATGTGTGGTGTAAGCGCATGCATGTGTGTGATTACGGAGGGCGTTAGCCCGAGGTGATTAATTGAAAGCATGACTGTATAGCTGCACATCCTGTGTGGAAGGGACACAACTACATACCGTATAACTGGAAATATTGGCGGTCATTTTATTTTGGCGGTTTGGCGGTTTGATTGACTACCGCCAACATAATATTTGCCAAAATACTAACACCCGTGCAAAACGTCGGGATTACGTCACGATAAAGTGATGTAATCCCGACGTTGCACGTTCGTGTGGCTCGAGTAATCATGGCGATGTATCGGTACTTCAAGAGAAAGGAACGGAATTCTGACAAGCTACCGTATTATAACCTGGGCTTGCCATCCGCCAAAATAAAAACTGCCAATACCCCAAAATTTGACAAACCGTCAAATATTCTTTCTGCCAATATTTCTGGTTATACGGTAGCTTGTGTCATGGGATAGCAATTTTGTTATTGCTCCAATGTTTGTCGTTACTGATATTGGTGGTGACAGGAAATTGGTCTGATCAATTAATGGAAAAAGTGCTACATGGTTAATGGCTTGATTACAAGTGTGCTGTAATGGTAATGCAAGTGTGCTGTAGAGGTTTCATGAACCACTCCTCCTTTGATCCGCCTACCTACCATGACCCAATACAGCTAAACTAACCCCTACACCCAATACACATCCACACATAGTGTACAACCAAGACTCACAATTGCACAACAACAGCAGAGTATTACGCAAGCACCCCCCCCCACACACACACACTGACTTGTCTTGAGACTGTATGTAAACTCCAAGATGAGGTTCAAAGCACTTTGAGATCATACCAATGAAAGGAGAGTTCTCTTCCCTGTGCACAGTGACCTCTGGAGGCTGCAAGTATGATAACCAAGTATACATACTGTATGAGTGTGCATATACATAATGATGACCAAGTATGATAACCAAGTATACATACTGTATGAGTGTGCATATACATAATGATGACCAAGTATGATGACCAAGTATACATACTGTATGAGTGTGTATATACATAATGATGACCAAGTATGATGACCAAGTATACATACTGTATGAGTGTGCATATACATAATGATAACCAAGTATACATACTGTATGAGTGTGCATATACATAATGATAACCAAGTATACATACTGTATGAGTGTGCATATACATAATGATGACCAAGTATACATACTGTATGAGTGTGCATATACATACATAAGTATCTGGTGTATAGTATGTACGTACGTATAGTATACGAAAAAGAAAAAAAAACAGTACATATGCACGTACTTCGATGAAAATAGTGGAAACGTAGGTGAAGTTGAAATGTCAGCAATTTTTTTAAAATATTTTTTTAGCTATTTTGGTCATTTGGAAAATTTGTAGTATGTACATATGTACATTTGTATACACCAACATACGTACAATACATTACAATAGGACTTGTTAATTAGTGAAATTAAGACTACAAAGTGGTTGATTTTGAATGAAATTGCAAAAATCATTTATTTCATGTTATGTGAATTAACAAGATCACTAGGACTTGCAAGGAATATACAATTCATGGATGAACCATGCATGGGAATTCGTCACAGAGAACACAGTGAAGCATCAACAACAACAACAACAAAAACAACAACACGACAATACAAATGCCAACAACATTGCAAAGAAACAAACAACTGTACCTCAAATTCATCAAGATCCTCAGAAACAGACTTCCTTGGTGTGGGAGCTGGGGTAATCTGAAGTACAGTACATAACAAACTCCATCAAATTGGAGAACTACAGTGAAACCTCGCTAATCCGACACCTCTATAATCCAACATTCTCTCTAATCTGACCATTATATGAGGTACAGTCACCATACATAAGTATGGTAAGAGGCACTCCATAATCCAACAACCTCCTAATCCAACATTATTCTCAGGTCCCATTGAGTGTCGGATCAGAGAGGTTTCACTGTACACACACCAAATGTACAGTATATACAATACATTAACACACACACGTATGTACTTTAAGGTACCTACTGTGCAAGCTGTACTGACACAACATCATTGCAGGTACAGTACACGTTTCAGAGTGAAAGGGCAAATGTTTCTGCAAGAGAGAAGTAACCCCCTCCACCTCAATTCAGCAAGGATCGAGACTCACAGATTTGATGTAGGAGCTCGTTGCACAGGTGTACTTCTGAGCCAGGCTCTTCTCGAATGTGGCCGTTTTCTGAATGGCGAATAGAAGCAGCTTCACCTCCAGCTCCCCAGGTCTGGACTGCATCTGCTGGGTCAGGTGTCTCCTGCAGAATAGGCAGGGCTTACAGGTGCATATTGTACCATCCACACACTGTATGTACACATGTACATATGTATATACACAGTACAGTACATATTGTACCATGCATGTTCTGAATGTATGTATGTATATACACAGTACAGTACATTTACATATTTACGCATGCGCATGCAGTGCATATATACACGTATGTAATTTGGTAGAGGCTCATGATTGCAGAGCAAGGAGACCATGAACTTGGATGGTGGCCTGCAGTTACCCACATTGTGGAACCTGGTCCTGAACCCACCCTGAACAAACCATAGTATCACCCACTAGTTATTCTACCCATTATTGTCATAACTCATTACTATCTCTGTTGTTACTACTGTTATTAGTATCATGACTCATCACTTGTCACCTCATTAAGCCACTCCCCCCTTATGAGTCACCAGGGTGCTGTACTCTAACCCAGGGTGTCTGACTGTAGCCGCCATAACCACTGAGCCATGAAGCCACCACAGCAATCAGCCCTCCCAATTCTCCTTTCATACTACACCGGTGGTACTGCTGAGCTGCAGTCTCACACCGGTGAGACCACACAACTGTGTGGATTTAAACACAGTGATGATTTACTAAGTAATCAGTATGTATGTATGTATGTATGTACAGTAGGGACTATACATAGGCACAAATCACTGATAAATAATTTGTACCATATACTTAGGTACTGCACATAGGTGTGTACATATACATATGTGTGTGCATTGTCTGTACATACATACGTACATAATGTGAGTGTTACATACTTGGTCATGTACTGCACTGTACATATTACGTACATACGTAGGTACATGTACACACACGAGTATGTACATGCATTGTCAGTACGTATGTACATACTGTATGTGTCACGTACTTTGTCATCTCACAAAACTGTACACACAGTCTTTCAGGCACCCCCCACTCCAAGGGGAATATGGACCCACAGTCCTCGTGGTATATGACGAGGGTGCGTCGTAGCCAAGCATATCGTCTATCCACTTTATCCAGCCAAGCATGCTACATGGGGTAGAGATGGATGTACATGCATGCACTGCTACATGCAAACAGTGATACAACATGCATGTTTCAAGAGGTAGGGATGGATGTACATGCACACATTGCTACAAAATGTATGTTATACGAGGTAGGGATGGACGTATGTACATGCATACACTGCTACAGCATGTATGTTACATGAGGTAAGGGTGGATGTACATGCATAAACTGCTACTGCATGCTACATGGGGTAGAGATGGGCATACATGCGCACACTGCTACCACATGTACGTATGTTACACAAGGTAGGGATGGATGTACGTACATGCATACACTGCTATATACAACATGCACTCTACACGGGGTAGAAATGGACGTACAAGCACACATTGCTACAACATGTACGTATGTTACACAAGGTAGGATTGGATGCACATGTACACACTGCTACATCATGTATGTCACACGAGGTAGGCATGAAAACACAATACACTAGATAGTACATACGTATGTACGTAGATAATCAGTCTTGTATGTACGTAGTATGGAGTCGTATAGGGACTACTCACCTCTTGCGTGAAATCAAAGTCAGCCCTATAGTGTGACATTTGAAGGTCTACGAACCAGTGGATGATGTCATTCCTGAAAGAACCAAGAAACGGCGATTAGGAACCAGCACAAT
>OZ026548.1:1523896-1531396 GCA_964020155.1 Chondrilla cf. caribensis
GTTCTACTCATTCAATGAAAATCCCCAACTAACAGGTCAATGGACATGATATAGAAGTCTACAGGAACAAACATGCTATGCTCTTTTCCCCCAACAAAATTCCCCAACTTGAATGTCCCTCCTTGTCCTGTACTTACGGTTTGTTCCGTTCTTTGTGCTTTTTCTCTGATATTTTTGATTCGGGCAAACAGCACTTCAATGGTCTTCTCCGCATCCTCCAATGCCTGTCGGCCATCGTAACCCGAGTCAGACTGACGTCTTATGATGTCGCGTATGTCTCTGTCCAGTTCTCTGCAGAAAATAGATACTTGGATTACAGACACAGCAACCACAGGACAATCTGGCATGCATTGAAAATACAACACGTACATATCCCATACACCAACCAACAGGTGTGTATAGCACACACACACACACACACACACACACACACACACACACACACATTTATACACCACATTCAAACCAACCAGTCTACAGTATGTAGAATATACTGTAATAACAAACTGGCCTGTACATTTATAACGCACACACCAATGTGCAAATATATATGTAAATACATACATAGAATACAGCACCCTTAAACCTGCACTGATCTGTACCGGATCCAATACAACCCACACCACACCAACTGCCTGGTCTATATAGGTGGTACCACATATTCAAACCAAATGGTCTAGAGGCCGTGCACATACACAAAGAATACAACGCATCCATAGGAACACAGGTAAACAACCAAGGCTTATCCACAAATTGGTCTGTGCAGACAACTCAATCCACAACACAGACTAACTAACCCAAGCTTGTTCCTGTACCTAATGACAGTGTCGTCAATGGAGGAGAGAGACTGGAGGGGGAGGGGCAAGGGAGGGGCAACATTATATGTTACGATAACTTCATTACAAGTCAGGGAAAAAACATGCTGATAACAATGATTATATTACATGTGTGTGGGAACACAAATAAGAAAACATGATAGTTTAATAGGATAAGACATTCAAGTATGTGTGATGACAAAAGGTGATCAATAAAGGCACTAATAATGATATTGACTGACAATCATGTCTCATTGGTTATAACTGATTACAACACTAATCAATTATGGTGTTTATGTCATCGTCGTCATGTTCCCAACATCCCATAATTTAATTACAATATTCCCAGCAGCCCATAATGTGTTCTGGTTGTCAACATACGTACAGGCATCATCTGACAAATTTTTACTTTTCGTACACAAAACAATACCAACAATATCGAAAAGTATCTTCCATGGGTAATAAGTAGGCAGGTATGTACATAAGTAGAGGCCATTTATCTTTTGATAAAGCCATACATCAAAGGTGCCAGTGTGCAGTTAATAATTTACTGTACTGTGCAGTTGCTGCGAAGTGCGTAAGCAACCTCCAATGAATATGCAGCTACATGTCTCATTCAACATCTCAAACACTAAGTGTACGTCAACTTTTTCCACAAACGAAATTGTATCTAATGATGTTATCAAAGACTTAAAAAGGCGAAGTAATGAATTTGGTTCCTTTTGAAAGGATAAGCCTGTCAGTGATGGTCTAGTCAGCATGGCACATTGCTAACCACAATGAAATTGTTACATACAGGTGGACCTCTCTATTAAGGACACTTTGGGCCTGAACCTCGATTCCTTGTTACAATTACACATTTTAGTTTTTACAACTACATACACATAACAAAGTACACCCGATACTATCCCATACATTGAAAAAAATATTAAGCGCCTCCGAATGTAGCTGGGGTTATGGGTTAGCTACGGAGATAGGAATTGACTCATAAGTTAGTTCATTTCCCCAGCTAGGTCAGGTGAAAATATCAGGCTAACACGCCCACTTTTAGTATACACGCGACCATACCTGCTCGGTTGGGAACAGCTTGTTGATGTATCCCACCACATTAAACTTGGGTTCATCCAGAGGTCCAGATGGAGGGCACACCTAAAGAGCGAGAGCAAAGGAATGACTCCAGAGTGAAGGTGGAATGTATAAGAGTAGACTTCGCCACACCATAGAGATGCTAGAAATTGCCATAGTCTTGTATGTAATAGTTATATCCTGGCATGGTGATTGATAGAAAATTTATACAGCAAATATACGCATAGACCAATATAGCATATTATATGCAATAGAAATGTGTTTACTAATTTCCTGCCTTGTTCTCACGCAATTAATCCTAACAATGAAACCTGTCTGGTGACCTGTGCTGTATCACTGACCTGTGCTACATGGCTTATGTACGCACAGTTTTCCTTTGATCCACCCCTCAACCAGGATACAAATAGGGTTACGGTTTCAGTTGTGGAGCTTTATTTCAACTTGGGAGACCTTAGCCAAAGGTTTACGGGTTTCAGTTGTGGAACTATTTCAACTTGGGGGACCTCGGTCAGAGGACGCTATGCTGGGCAAGTGGACTAAGGATGCTGAAGCACATGTATCCTGACTGGTGGCAATATCAAAGAGACCGACAGGGACGCATATCCCATGTATCCCTGACACCCCCAGATGTGACAATCGATTGATTAGGCAGCTGTTGAAAGGTCAGCAAGTGGCTAATCGAGATACATGTTATTCACATTGCCTTCGGGAAGGAAACACAGGAAATGGATCCTTTCATGGCTGGAACACCTCAGGCAAATTACCCCAATACCCCCTACCAGCCTTATTGCCCTCACAAGTGACTATATGTCAATGAGGTCTGATACGCTGACGGCGATTGGATGATGGCTGCCTGACACAGAGATAATCTGATTGGTCCTAACACATGCAAACAACATATCTCGTCACAGCACGGCTCTTTACGGATGCGAGCGGGAAACAACCCACAAAAATCCGTCTCGCTCGTTTAACCTATGTAATAACGCACCTCTTGTATTGCTTGTTCAACTTCTTCGTCGTAACGAATGAATTCCGCCGCTTTGCAAGCTGTTAGCGACTTCCCCAAGTCTTGCATGACCGTGTCGTCCTCCATTTTGTTTCCCTTTCGCCCCTGTGATCAGCGATGTGGGCTGGACCGTGCTTCAGCAACCACTGAGAGAGCATGAAGTCTTCCCTGCAAAGCAACTGTGAGAAGCACTTTATTCTTAAGAGCATACAAGAAAGGAAGGTGAGGGGAGCAGCTTCCTCCACCCTTTTGTACCCGGCTCGGGAACTTAGTTTCTAATGTAATATCAGACTATCGTGAAATGTGGCTTTTTGTACAGAAGTCATTTCAGGAATTTTTGAAGGTGGCGGGTTGAATTTCTCGGGATATTAAGCTCTGCAATATATGGGGATTGTATAAAGAAGTAACGCTTCAGAAGGGGTAGAGGCAGGCATTCAACATTGCCCCTATCTCGGCCTCAGTATTAAGCCTTGGCAATCATAGTAGTGCTAGCATAGATCAGAGGATCCATGGTGTTAGCCATGTACAGTCAATCCATTTTGTTCTTTCATCTTATTTTGCAATTGTGTGTGTGTGTGTGTGTGTGTGTGTGTGTGTGTGTGTGTGTGCTCATGCACGCGTATGTGTATGATATACATGTGTATTGTGCATGTGTATGTGATGAACATGTGTATGTGTTTATGCATACATATGTATATGGGTGTGTGGGAAGGGGGTTGTGTGTGTACATGCGAATGTTTGTGTCCACTCAGCGTTCTTCACATCCAATTTACAGAGGTTGGACGGTAGAGAAGTGTACGATTACAGAAACATTGAAATTTCCATTCAAGATGAGCCTGGGCGTGTTGAAGTAACATTAGGAGGAACAAGGTATGGCCCAAAAGCGAATAGTGGAACCTCTCTGTTGAGAACCCCGTGGACTTAATTTGTGTCCTCATTAGTGAGGTTTACTCAATACACAGGTCACTTTATGCACATGACATTGCACTGCTACACTAGTACGCACAATGGTGTCCTAACTGTGGAAAACTTCTCAATTGAGAGGTTTGTATAGAGAGTTTGCACTGTGTAAGCATATACGTACGTATGTATGTAGTTTTAAGATCAGTATTCTTACAATGATACAAGTTGCATCACTATAATCCTATTTTGTGGGTTGTACTATGGCCACAGAGGCCCTGTGGTACAGTTTATCCTGCAATGGACTTCTTAGAGTCCATTTGGGTCTGTAGCTGTGCGTACTGTACTTGGCTGTGTAGTGAAGTCGCATTTGCTTGTCTGTCTGCCTTGTGTAGGGTGTTGTGCTGTGTATCGTGCAGCGTAGTCCAACCCTCCTCCAACAGACCGACTGAAGGACAGTTGCATTTCAACGTGGAGCTGTCTCCAATGGCTGCATTGGAGTTTGAACCAGGAAGGTGTGTATATATGTACATGTGTATGTAGGTACGGCATACATTTATTTGTAACACCTAGTGTGTATGTATGATACTGTATAGCAGAAACAAAGAGAATTTGCAACATTTCCTTTCGAAAATAACCATTTTCTGTGTTATTGTTGTTAACATAGGATTGTATAATTATTATTGTGTGTGTGTATGTGTGTATGTGTGTGTGTGTGTGTGTGTGTGTGTGTGTGTGTGTGTGTGTGTGTGTGTGTGTTGTACAAGTAAACTCGTTCACTAATTCAACCGAATTGCATTGGGTATGTAATATAAAACCTTGTGAGGCGTAGTTTCCTATTATACAGACTCCTCTAGTATGTGCACAGTATATTCAATGTATATTTGTAGTATAATGTATGTAATGTATAAAAGTTGGACTCGCTCACACAAAATTAATTTTGGTGACCACAAATATTGTTGACTCCCAACATCAACCATAAGATGTGTGGTGGTGTGCGGTGTGGAGATGGAATTCTGTTAGCATGTTCGTACGTGAGTGAATGGGAAGCCGTTGGATTTGTGTTGTGTACTGTACACGGAGTGCGTGTTTTAGGCTAATAGACCACCCACCCTGACAAGCATAGGGACCTACATATGCTCACAAGTATATGTACATATGTACTTCATCCATCAAACTGTGCAACTGAATGTGATATGTATATAGGGAGCTAGTACCTGTCTAGCAACTCTCTCCTTCGCTTGAAATATGATATGCTGTATATTTGTGTCTAAGTTAGAGGTCAATTGAAGAATATTAAGTGGTGAAGTGTACTTATGTGCATATGTACGTACTGTACTTGTGACATGCTATGTGGTTTTGTGTACATGTTTGTCTCTGTATACACTATATGTCAGTACATGTATTGCTGAAGACTGAAATTTCATGAAAAACATCCTAATCTACTTCTCATGCGAGTACGTATATACGTAATTACACATCCGTATGTTATTCATGGTTCTAATACTTTTCATGAAACAGACTACAGAATGAAATGAATTGATTTTTGATTGTCAATAATGATTAAAGTGATTTTGAACACTGAGTCTTAAATCCAAATGTGTGTGTGTGTGTGTGTGTGTGTGTGTGTGTGTGTGTGTGTGTGTGTGTGTGTATGTGTGTGTGTGTGTGTGTGTGTGTATGTGTGTACATACATGTTAGGGAGCTACCCAAATTTCGACAATATCAGTGGCCACGTTTTCATCACTCCGATCATTGTTTGCACACCATCTGACCTCCATGTCGTTGTTTGTAGTTGCTACACTCTTGTGAAACCACCCGTACCTTTGGCAGCAGTTGTTCCTGTGTTTGTGACAGCCTTTGCCGTCCCAGAGCGGATCTTCCCAATTGTAGTGTTTATGTTTTTTATACGGGCTTACTTGGTGTGCATGTCTATATGCAGACTCACAGAAGTAGTTGTTGTTAACGAATTCTGGAATCCCGTCTGTGTTTTCGGGGTTGTCTCGAGCACAGGGGCAGCGGTACCTCGTTATGGCATCCTCGGCTTTCCCTGCCACATAGGACCAGACGTGTTGCCGCGGTGATCCGTGAGTGATGGAGATACCGTGCAGGTAGGCGTCGTTGATGTTCAGAGAGGAAGCGTCAAAACCTTCCGTGGTTCCTCTCTGGTAACCTTGAACTCTTCCACATATTTCGCTGTACGGGCCTTGCGTGTTGAAGAAGACAGAGGAGCAGCCAGAATCGACAGCCCTTTCGCATGCTGACTTGTTTTTGTGGCTGTTGGTCACCCGGGTTAGATTTAAAGGGCAGTCCATTCCACTTTCTGTGTCGATGTATGCGATGCGTCTCCACTTTGTGTTGTACCTTCCGCATTTGGTATATGCCAATTTCATGTCATACACGAAATGTTGCACTAGGGCCAATTCGAATTTGATGGTTTTCAAGTCAGGCAGATTGTATGTCAAGTTCTGGTGTATGGCTTGAAGCACACGGCTGAATTCTTCCCTAGTTAGTTTGGTGTCCCCTGGTACACCCTGGGGTCCAGGCGAACCTTGATGCCCGAATTCACCTTGTGGTCCAGGTATTCCTGGTGGTCCAACGTTTCCTTTATTTCCCTTTATTCCGCGTTGGCCAGTTTGCCCTGTTAAACCAATTGGTCCGATTGGACCCTCGGGACCCACCACACCTTTTGCCCCCTGAATTCCTTGAACTCCAGGAGGACCTTCATTCCCCTTCTGGCCTTGTAATCCACTAACTCCTTGCTTTCCAGGGTTGCCAATTTCTCCCTTGACCCCCTTCAGTCCTTGTGGTCCTCTGGGTCCTCGTTCTCCTTGAATTCCCTGTAGTCCGTGCACTCCTCTTGGCCCGGTGTCTCCCGGAACTCCTTGTTGTCCAGCATCTCCCCGAGGTCCTCGTGGACCTGGTACTCCGAGTACCTTTGCCGTAAACTCAATGGAGCCGGTTGGATTTGATATGCATTGGGTAGCATTGTTGCCAGTGCTCCCATGAATGAACAGCAGAGAAAAAATCACAATTGGTATGAATACCATTGTTACCCTCCAAATTGACTTGTATTTGGTTGTTTGTATGGGGTGGGCTGTCTTTATATGCTCTTCTGCCGGATGCTTCCGACTCAGGAACATGACGGTGCGGTCATGTTTACTCCACCTGTGGTGTTGTGCAGCTATCTAATTATCCCCCTCGACTCTCCCAAAACGAAGATTATGCGAATATTCTCGAATAACATTGCTTTTGTCTGTAATGTGTGCTTGTTGTTGGGACACTCCTTACCCTGACACGTCCGGCCTGGTTTCTTGTTGTTTATGGAGTGTATGTTTCTCTCTACGTTCAGTGGACCTTCACAGTTGCAATTATGTATGTTATGCAGATTGAACATGATATGGACTTTGCATATTCATTGTCTGTTATGATCTGAAGTGTAGACAGTAAGAGAGCCGTGATAGGTTTAGTGTTTGTACAACGGCACCTGTGATGTTGTGCAACTATCGAATTACCCCTTGGAACTATTCCAAAACAAGGATTATGCAAATATTCTCAAATATTACTTTTGTCCTTAATGTGTGCTTGTTGTTAGGACACTCCTCCCCCTGACATGTCCAAACTGGTTTCTTGTTGTCTACAGAGTGTCTGTTTCTCTTGATGTTCAGTGGACCTTCACAGCTGCAATTATGT
>OZ026548.1:1541396-1641396 GCA_964020155.1 Chondrilla cf. caribensis
ATGTCTTTGTGGAAATTTGACTGTACAAGTTGCTTTGTATGGTGCACTTGCAATGCATGTTGATTTGTTCTGTTACAGGTACAACAACTTCAAGCATGACCCTCTCTCTGCTTGTAACTGCACTCCTCCCTACTCCGGGGAGAATGCCATTAGCGCTCGCTCTGACCTTAACCCTGCCAATGGGACTTACCAGTTTCCTTTTCTGGGACACCGTTGCCATGGTGGCACTGATAATAAGGTGATTGGTGCAACTTTTACTTATCTTTTTTATTGAAATTATTTTTTTACTACTATTAAGAATGCTATTAACTTATTGTTTATGTTGAGATTTCCTTTTTTCTTGTATTCCTCAGCTTGTCAATTACGAGCTGTTTAGCAAGTCCACAGTGAGGGCCACCTCTGGTCCCACCTACCAGGACCTCCCTCCATTCGAGTGGTCCAAGACGGAGTGGAAGAGACCCTTGGGACACCCAGATGTGTTCATGTTTAAGCCGATTGATCTGTCCTTGCCATAAAGAACACACACACACACACACACACACACAAATAAAAATTGATAAGGTTTCATGTGCATAAACACCACACAGGATGGCATATATTATGAACATTTTTTTCTTTGCAATTACCTTTGTATGCACAGTATGTTGTGGTTTGATATCAATAATGCTGCGAATTGAAATACATTATCTTTTGACACTCCTTTCCAGCCATGTAAATCAGTCTAATAAGTCTCTATGACTGTTCAAACCAAGGGCCCTTGGGTCTCGGCGCTGTGAAAAGCATACGGCACACTTTGATGTGTAATAACTATTACTTACAATTACACCATATGCACATCAATGAATTCAATGTGTAACTAATAATATTATAATTCTTGCCTTTCAATTTCACTCAGTTCAATTATAATATTTATAATATTATATTATGTACATTTAAAAACATGCATACATATCAATTTTTGTCTATGTAACATATGATACTGTATAGCGGGAAATTTTTGCAGGACAAAATCTTCATGGATGGCTCCAAAAATGAAAATTCGCAGATAAAATTTTCACGGATGCTGGCCACAGTTATGTGATAGAACAATGAGAATGACTAATTCGCAGATTTATTTTCACGGATGTTAGGCCAACTGCGAAATCCGCAAAAAATTCCAGCTATACAGTAGTAATTTTGTACATACAATACACAAATTCATCTGTCAAATAATATATTATAGTATAACATTTCATTACATATCTTTTGCATATACACATTTCTTATCAGATTCTACGTACAGATATATTGCTTGAGCAATCCCTGTAAGGTGATCATTAACCATGTACAGCCAAGCATGAAACCATTCTTATAATGTGTTGCACACTCCCAATGCAATATATTTACAATCATGTATTATAATATTATGTAATTACATAACAAATATCAAGAATGCTACAATACAACAACATCACATACGTACGTACACACATACATGCAGGTATAAATCATGCTATGCTGACATGAGACAGTGGGTCTTGCTGATATTGTTCCTTGGTAGCAGTTAATACAGACTCTGTATTTAATAGCTTACACTGTAAGGGTATACAAGAAAATACAAAACAATACAAAAGAATACAAGATAATACAAGAAAATACAGTTGACTGGATATTCAGAATTAAATTAACATCCTCACTATAGTACACATACGTACATGCGGCTGTGTGCACACACCTCTGGTATAGGGTACTTTGGTGGATCTGGTGCATTGTCCCTATCAAAGTCCTCCACTGTCCCACACTTGGCAATGTCATCCACCCAAAAGCCACTGTAGATCTGGCCCTTGTCAAGATAAAGGAACCTCCCGTCTCCATTCTTCATATGGTTCTTCCACATACCCTCATAACGATTACCATTAGCTACATTGTACACAAAACACATACAAAACATTAAACATAATATATGTATGTATATACACACACTCAGGTGATTGTGAATTATTGTATACGGTACATATACGTATGTACATACACATGTACAGTTAACAGAGAAACAAGCACATCTGAGTCCTCTCTAATCGAACATCCTCTGAAATATTCTAAAACACCCTCAATGTTGATGATAACAGGGACATACTCAGAAAGGGAATGCTTCTAGCTCACTGGCTATTACACTGGGGGCCTAGTAGATAAGTGTTATAGACTATGCTATAAAAGTCACTTTGTAATCTCATATTATTTGTTGTTTGAAGTGATAAAATTTAATACATATTAGTATTGAGGTTCCTCTGCTGTATGCATGTACACACGAACATACCAACACACACACACACACACACACACGAATGCACACATGCACACATGCACGTGCATGCATATGGCTACAAACCCAACAGCAGAAGTCCCTGTCCATGTTGCTTGTCATCAAACCACTCTCCTTCATATATGGACCCATCACTGTAATACATTCTGCCCCAGCCACTCCTCTTGTCCTCAGACCACTCCCCTTCGTAGTACTCGTCATCACCATAAAAGTGTGTCCCAAACCCCTAATGATACAAGAAGGACGTAATACGTATGTACACACATGAACTTGTTATGGTATATCTCTCCATGTGTGTGTTAAGAAAGCATGTGTACAATATGCCCATGTACGTACCTAAAGAAATTGAGGATACAAATTAGGCAGATGCACACACGTACACACACACACACACACACACACACACACACACACACACACACACACACACACACACACACACACACACACACACAAGGCTGAAGCTCCGGGGTGGATGGAGTGACTGGAAACCAGCATGACTAAGATATGATATTCTAAGTTACGCTGGGGAGGCCACTAGCTCAACGGGCTACCACTTACATAGGCTCCCAGTGGTGTGGATACAATTGACCCCTTGTAGTTTCACAATGGGTGTACGGTGCACTCTGACTCACATCTCTCATGTCATTCTTCCAGCTACCAGCATACTGCTTCATGTGCACTCCGCCCTGCCTGATGCTGTACGTACCGAACCCCTCCCTCATGTTATTCTTCCAGTCGCCGTCATATATGGCGCCCGACTTCTTCCATACCTGAGTTCCCTTTCCTAATACAAGCAGAAACACATTTTATCCATAAGATTGCTAAAAAGAGCCCGTGGATCCCGAATAGCATTTCCCCCCCAGATACTCCTAGAACACTCACCACATTTCTTGTTATCGGCCCATTCGCCCGTGTACACGTCACCGTTAACGCTGTGAACGGCGTGTCTCAGACCCTCTTTTTGAGCCAATCGATCTGATTCTCTCCACTGCGGTTGCCTTTTCCGTGAATACTTTGTAATTGGCATTCTTTCTGTAACAAAATGGATACTGCTTCTGCAGTTTAATGGGTAGACATTTTTCTTCAATTGGTTGCCATGACTATCAATCATAGGACCCGCCTCCCAGTAGACATAACACCATTAATACACGTGTATGTACACCAGACAGTTCCTATTTTCCAGATCGTCTGTACCGTAGATCGTATGCAAGATAGAGAAGAGGGCTTCAATGATGATACTTCATTCGATGCGGAACAAATTGACCAAGTTATAGATTTGATATCGGTGAGTAAATCGTAGTTTGCTAGAAGATTGCGAAGCCCGTTTGTTATCACCACTCATCTCCTTTGCAGCTACATACACTCTAGGGGATGAGCAATCCCTGGATATCACCATCAGGGACCCCGGGGCGGGAAAGCCCTGGTCTTGAGAGTACGAGCTCCAAATCGCTCCTGCTCCAGTCGATTTACGGCTCCCAGACCTCCCAGCTTTTGAATGCAATGTCTTCGCAATTAGTGATCGAAGAAGAATCGGAAGACGATCTTTCAGAAGACGAGTACGTGCCGCAAACCAGTAAGGTTTCCGCAAGGCCTAAATCATCTCCAGCTTCTGCAATAGCAGCAAGACGGAAACTACCCCGTCCTCAGACCGCAGTAGCTTCTTCGACTGTCCAACGAAGAACACCAACCGGATCAACTTCCAATATCATCAGTTCTGTGATGACGGCTTGTTCGACGCGTCGTCTGTCCAGGCCTGCTAGCGCTAAGCCGCAGCTACAGAGCTCGAGTACTGGCGTACGTCCGAGAAGACCAGCGAGCGCATCTGTGAGACCCGGCAACTCCTCCTCTAACCTAGCCAGCAGTAGTGGTATCATTAAACCAACGCAGACAGCCTCGCAGAAGAAGATAACCAGACCGAAATCGGCTTTTGTTGTGAGTTAATTGTCTCTACTTTCAGACTGACTTGATTTATCCATTAGACCATAGACCCGTTTTAAGGGTCTATGATTAGACGTACATGTTGAATGTTATCAACACCAGCTCCGTATGTACGTATATTTCACTGATACATACGTAGATACATGTAGACTGCTAGTATTATGAATTTTATTCAATTTTAGGCTAGTGCTTTTCAGTACATGGGCATACGTACGTAACACTGCATGGATAAAGTATGTATTCATGTCCTAGGCTCGGACAACACTATATAGATTCGAGGTAGATCTGTATGCCTTTACATTTCAATAATTAATATCCTCCCCTCTGCCCATACTACTTGACATGAACTACATGCATTAGAAGTATGTACATGTATGAATAATAATTATTAAGTTAATGTCCCTGTTGGATTGGATGGGCTAGATGAACAGGTTAAAGGTCAACTGCTGAAAAAGTATTTGTTTGTTTGATCCTTTGCAGTGATACCAGTTGGTTGAGTAATGCTATCTTGTTCTTACATATATGTAGGGTTCATCGATGTCTGTTCCCATGTTGGACTATGACCCCTTGTACGAAGATAATGTTGCAAGCACCCGAGCACCTTTACCGACCTCGGGGATTGTACACCGTACAGATGCCCCAGAGTATTTTAATTTTTGGGAAGGAAAACCTCTATCGGAGAGAGGAGGAATGGTGATACATGAACGCAAGCAGTGGAAAAGACCAAAAAGTGACTACGGCTCACGATATTACACTCGTACTAAAAGTGCCGGTAGTAGGAAGAACTCCAACGATCTGGCTAAAGTTGTTGAGGCTTGGGGCGATGGTGACCAGCAGGTGGGTGATTTAGACCCGTGGAGTGGCGGACAGCGAGGTTGTGGACTGAGTGGCCGTGAGAAGGACAGAGGGGGGAGTTACAGTAGTGGCCTGAACGGAATTCAACCCCTAGGGGGCGGGGATGGTTGGCAGGTAGGTGTGTCCAGTGAGAAGACTGGTGAGGGGAGAAAGAGAGATAAACCACTGAATAACCACAAGTGTAAATCAGTTCATGTGACCAAGACAGTAAAATCTGTGAGAGCGAAGGTGAAGAAAAAGTCAAATGCAACCAAGCCTAAATTCCTACTTCGCAAGCATGCTGAAAATGAAGCTCCTTTGAGAGACAAGGTTGAGAGTAGAGCCCAGTGTGTGAATGAAAGCACTAAAGAGAGATTTATTGAGAGTGAAGGTAGGGCGAAGGAAGAGACTAGCGAGAAGGAGAGTGTTCAGGACAAGCTTGAGAAGAAATGTGTGGCTTTTAGTGGAGTGGAGAGCCAGTCTCTGTTGAGTGACGGATGTGGAGTGGTTGCGACTGACAAGAGCGTGAATGCAAAAGAAAACACAGACAGAAGGGCGTGTGGACTGAGTGCGAGGTTGAGGGAAGAGAATTATGACCTTTTATTGCAAAGAGTGAGGACATCCAGGAAGGTGTGAAATTGAGTTCAAATGGTTTCTTCCTTGAATAAATTTCCATGTTGCTGTGCACATATAATAGTGTATATACCCCACTCAGGGCGGAGGTAAAGGTGATGGGGGTACAGACAATGGTTTGATGGGGCAGGGAGACCTCATGAAGGACCTGCTCAGCGGATCTGATCTCAACAAAGGTAACGATGATGACAAATACAGAAACAGAGACACAAGTGAAAATGATCGGAACAGAAAGGCATACAGATCTGGAGCTGTGAGTGTGTGTGTGTACATTGTGCTATAGGTTTTCCTTTGTATTTGGATACTGAAAGTTGTATCACATGTACATTATAACTCCTTCTGAAAGCTTGTATGTATGTACATATATACGAAAATGGTAGAACAGCTAGGTGTCATCATACATATATCGAGAATTCAATGTAATTCACTAGCCAGATAATTTTAAACACCAAACGTTTCAACGGCTAACTGCTGTCTTCTTCAGTGGTATGGAATACAGATTGCGTGTGCTTTTTATGTGTGTGGTGACATACGTACATACATATATACATACATGCGTACGTACACAGTTTTTCAAGTTTTAATGTATTCTGTAACAATTGTGTGGAGCATTACTGTGCTGTGTGAATTACTCCCGAGTGAGAAGATTTTATGTATGCATGTGAATTTATGTATGTACTTATGTAAATCTCTATGCTACGTATGTTTGTGCATTTTGTAGCATTCTGACTCGCGGTATGGAAAACCAATCATAGAAGAGGAAGACGAAGGAATTGACGATGATTACTTTCAGAAGGTTAGGATAGTGTTGTATGTCATATCATATTATGTGAGTGTGTGTGTGTATAACCCTGTGATGTGTGTGCACAGGTAGGGGTATGTAGTTGTTTTGTTTGAGATGTTTGTTGGTGGTAGTGGGAGTGATTGGTGAAAATTTAGAGGCTCAAAGTACATACGTACATACATACATATGAAGAATCCCAAAGTAACATATATTGTTTACATACGAAAGTAAATTTTTACACACATACGTATGTACATACGTGCATATATTTTGATTTGCAGTACATAAGGTCCCATAGGTGACCAGATTAGACAGGTCCCACAGGTGACCACATTAGACAGGTTCTACTGTACATGAGGTCCCATAAGTGACCACATTAGACAGGTTCCACTGTACATGAGGTCCCACAGGTGACCACATTAGACAGGTTCCACTGTACATGAGGTCCCAGAGGTGACCACATTAGACAGGTCCCACAGGTGACCATATTAGACAGGTTCCACTGTACATGAGGTCCCATACCATAGGTGACCACATTAGACAGGTCCCACTGTACATGAGGTCCCAGAGGCGACCAGATTAGACAGGTCCCACAGGTGACCACATTAGACAGGTTCCACTGTACATGAAGTCCCACAGGTGACCACATTAGACAGGTTCCACTGTACATGAGGTCCTAGAGGTGACCACATTAGACAGGTCCCACTGTACATGAATCCCACAGGTGACCACATTAGACAGGTCCCACTGTACATGAGGTCCCACAGGTGACCACATTAGACAGGTTCTACTGTTCATGAGGTCCCACAGGTGACCACATTAGACAGGTTCCACTGTACATGAAGTCCCACAGGTGACCACATTAGACAGGTTCCACTGTACATGAGGTCCCACAGGTGACCACATTAGACCGGTCCCACTGTACATGTGGTCCCACAGGTGACCACATTAGACAGTCCCACTGTAATTGTAGAGGAGAATAATACATATCTTGTAATTATAGGGTTGTACCCTATCACCCTACAGAGTGAGGATGATAAATTACCTCAAGTCCCCAGTTCCACCTCCATAACCAGCAGTTTGAGTGGAACTGACTTAGTCAACGATATATCCACTACTGACCTGAACAGGAGTCCGGTAGCCATGGTAACTAATGGGTACGATTCCCACGTGCGTAATAAGGAGAATGAAGGGATAACGATAGAGAAATTGCCTCCGATTGTAACACCGAAGTCCATTGAGATACCCACCACTACCACTGACTCAAGTGATAGAATGTTGTGCTTCAATATTAACAGTGATGATGATGATGATGAATATGATGTACGTTTATCAATTAAATTGATTTATACATGCATGTGTACATATTATGTTAATGTGTATATACCACATGTATGTACGTATGTACGTATGTATAATTATATGTACGTATGTACGTACGACTATCATTTTTTTGGAACTTATGTTGTACTCTATGTACACGTACGTATATGTATGTATTGATATTTTACTGTTGAATACACTATACACACGTATGTACGTACATGAACAGAGAGAGTGTTTTGCATGCGTGTGTGTGTGAGAGAGACTGAAGAGATTGTGTGTTGTGTGTGGGTGTGTGGGTGTGTGGGTGTGTGGGAGTGTGGTGCTAATCTACGTACGTACTTATGTGGTATCCTTACACTTGTAGAAACCTATCTCCATGGACTGGCTGAAGATGAGATTGGCCCTGACCAAACATTCCACACGATTTGAACTCCCTTTGGAACTGAAGAGACTAGAAGGACTCACTCCAAAGGAGTACCTCCAAATGTACTGTGTCATAAGGTAAATATGTATGTATGTATGTATATATACATGTACGTATGGATGTATATCATGTACTGTTATGTCTAATTAGACTGCCTGGTTACAGCCACTGATGTAAAGCATTGATAGCATACACACGTACATGTACATACGTATTATGTATGCATGTATGTACATACTTACAAATGTATTTTTGTCCCTTTCAATGAAGAAGAATTACTTGTTTTCACTGTCCATAAAAGTCGATCTTCTCCTCTTTGGCACAGTGACCGAAGGGCAGTTCACTACACGAAGATTTTTAACAAGTTTGTAAAGTACCCAAGCCAGGTTCTTGCTCGTATGGACCTAATCCCAGCTCTTATCGAAGTGCATTTTGGCAGTGCTGACAAGGAACAGATGGAATGTGTGTTAATGGTTAGTTTTCAACGGTCCTCTGTATTGTGTGATTTAGATGGAGACAAATATTCATTATGACAGTGGAATGTTGTAAATGATCAACCATTTTCTAATGAATCATCATTGGAAATGTCAACCAACTTAAATTTGCAGGGAGCTAACCTCCTCACCTATTTGGTTCTACTGCTAATAAAGTGTTACATTTCTATATATTGTACGTACAATTAGATGATCACCTGAGCCCATTTTAGTGAATATTTCAGTTGACTGATTGACATTACACTCTCTTTCGAAAGCATTGTGCATTTGATGGACAGCATTCCATCATAGATACTGTATACAGTATCTATGATTCCGCCCAGTCCCAAAAGTTTGTTAATTCATTATTAGCTGTGATGTTCTGACCTAGAACATTCAGCTGTCTTTGTTTACACAGCAAAGGGTTTTATCTGTTTACTGTTTGCATACCTTTGTATTGAATATCCTTATCAATTCTATGAATATACTTAAGGCTACAATGAATCTAATTATTGTGAGGACACAGTTCAAACAAATTGGAACTATTATTTGGTGTTACCATTGTCACCTCCAGGCATAATGACACCTGGGTGTTTTATTGTCCAGGCATAATGACACCTGGGTGTTTTATTGTCCAAGGGGGCATCGTATTTACACCAATTACAGTCCAACTTGTTTAGTAAGTACCTTGAGGGGCACACACATCTGTGCTTCTGATCAGAAGTACTAACCATCAGTACTGGTTGACATGGAGCATGTGAGCTAGGGACTGAGTGAAATGTACTTACTATCCAAAAGTATGTACGTATGTACTAACCCAAGTATGTACTAAGCCAGTTACTTTGTAGTTTGTTGAACTTTTTAATGTGCTTCTTGCTGTTACTTCACCCTCCTTCCTTCCACATGATAAATAGGTTGTGGATCTTCCTACGGAGACAAAGGAAATTAATCTTAGACTGTTTGCGGGGATATCTGCTCTGGCAGAGAGGATGCTGAGACAATCAACACTGTAAGTACATACACATGTATGTATGTTTAGTGGGTAGCAATTGCGAGTGTATACCTCCATACATACGTACGTACGTATGTACACATGTGGACATACATATGTACATACATACATAAGTATATACTAAAAACACCTCTTTCATACAAATTGAGGGTAATTGATTTACGTTTTGTCCACAGAAATTACAATTATAAAGTCAGGGTACACAGTAACCATTATTGCATTTTATTCCCATCACTTCCCTTCATAATTATTGTATTTTTAACACAATTAGTGTGATCCATTCACATGTGGGAGGAGACAACTGCGTAGTTGTGTTTACATGTACCCTCACTGGGAGGGTACTGCGAGGTATGGGGTGCGGTTCAGTCCTATATTATGATAAACAGGAAGACAATTGTGAAATCATTTTTGGCATGAATCGCCCCATAAGGAGGTGATTAGGTACAAGATCTTGCTTTGCTTTTTTGGCAACTGGGAGCATATGCATCTTGTTTAATAGTATCGCTGCTTACTCTATCGGGAATCTTGGAGTATATGGAGACTTTGTAGGGTGTACTTCATCAGGAATGGTCCGACTGTCAAGGTACTAGTGTACCAGCCAATGTGCCACCAAAAATGAAGAAAACATGCCACTTCCAGCTATGTATGTACATGTTCACAGGATTTTTATATACAAGGACACCCTACTTCATGGGCCTACAATAATATCAATATGTACAGGGGTATCCTAAATTATGGGCACTTGAATTACGTATGTGCCAATTTCCTATTGTGAAAATCTTCACAAATGTAGGCGCATGTATGTGCATACAGTAATGGGTGTCTACATACTTCATTCATGCTATTATACGTACCTCTTGCATCCCACTAGCCCATCAACAAGTGTGCTGAGTGAATATGGACAACGCAGGGAAATAGTAGAAGATGCGGATTTTGAAGCTTTGGAATGGAAACTCAGAGGCTGTACTGTAAGTCAACAGTTTACAGTCATTGTTTTTTGTTTATGTAGCTCCTTTTTGTTGGATTGTGTGTGTGTGTGTGTGTGTGTGTGTGTGTGTGTGTGTGTGTATCTTATAGTATTTCTTTTATTGCAGATCACAGATGCCCTTAGAAATCTGTTTGCTCAATTGTAAATAGTGTATATTTCATTCAAAAAGATTGTAAATCTTATTGTAATTATATTTTCTCGCACTTTTTAATTCTCTAATTTATTTTTTTATTCCCTAACTTCAGAATTCAGTCATTGTACGTAAGTATGTTTCCACAATACTGACTTCTTCACTTGTAAGCGAAAGATAAATGATGGCGCCAAATTAGCACGTCTTGGTGGCAAAGCAACTCAAAATGGTTGCTACGTAAGCGTACAATGTGTAACAAAACATGGAGAACCAGAAACGGGGGAAAGTCGCGGCACACCACAAATAGACGACGTTGTGTTTCTGTTATACCCAGCTTCTGGCAATAAAATGACTCTGGATATCTCTCCCACAGGAATATCGTTGTCGAGACAAATTGAGGTACGTTCATACGCGGCTACGTAGTCAATCAGTAAGGAGGAGGATGCCGGTTGACTGTGAATATCATACATATTCAAGAGTGTCAGAGTAGGTCGCCTGAGGACCGGTTTGCGCGCGTCCTGTTTCGTTGCATAGTACGTTTATGGTTTAATTTGACGCGTATACTGCAGATACAGACGTCCCTGAAGTTTGAGCACCCCGTTAGGCAGGCTGTGGTAGCGGGGGCAGAGGTTGTGGTGGAGAGCTCTCAAGGTTCCACACGCATTGTAACCGTTCACTCTCTATCGGAAGGAAAACATGCTAAACCAAAGTGAGAGAACACACACATAAAGACGTTTTCACTTAAAATTATGCTAATGAATTAAATTCTTAATTCCATGTTCCTCGTGATAATACTGACTATGTTCTTGATGCTCTTGACAGGCGGACCTTCACCATCCCAGCATCAAGTTACAAACTGTTGTACATAAAGTCTCGTAGAGTAAGTTACAGCAAAGATACTCGATAGAGTATCTATGGTTACAGTCATAAGAACATTCATGTTATGATTATAAATCTGTATGTACTGGAGCAGCTACATGTGTACATAGTGTGTGTTCGATGATGTTTGTGTCCTTATCTTTAATGCCTACTTATAATATGGTGTGTAACCACAGACATGACCAACTATGCACTGCATAATCCAAAGATCTCCGTTGTATAGTGTCATGTGACATATGATATGCAGTTATTCATGTATGTATTATAGCATAGGTACAATAGAAATGTATGTACGTACGGACGTACTTAGACAAATTCATGTTATTGGATGTTGTATTTATCATACAATCTTAATATGTGTACTGCCACATCATACCTAACTAAGTTCAAAAGCTGGCTCGTGTTCAACTGAAAATTGCTTTGAGATGCTTCTACTATATCGTAGTTATCCCGTGCATGCTCCTCACATGCACAGGTGTTTGTTGCAAGCTGTGAAGACCTCAGACTTCGTGTATTCAGCTCCAGTTTTGATGTACTCCAGGCCATCCCCACGCAAGGCAGCCTCCTCTCTCTATTGTACTGTCATGAG
Organism: Chondrilla cf. caribensis; assembly: GCA_964020155.1. Classification (NCBI taxonomy): domain Eukaryota; kingdom Metazoa; phylum Porifera; class Demospongiae; order Chondrillida; family Chondrillidae; genus Chondrilla; species Chondrilla cf. caribensis. The sequence goes on from OZ026548.1 coordinate 1,553,712, forward strand.
AAGGACGAGGTGTTGGCTGGGGGAGTGGGGCATCTTCACTCTTGGGTGTTTCGCCAAAATCAGATTCTCCTTTCAAAGTCCTCACCCTTCACAACCACCATCAAGTCATTACAGGTGTGTGGATACATACGTATGTAGTATGTACATAAGTATGTTTCAAGCGTGTACATTTGTGTATACATATACTCTGTATGTATTTTATACAGTTATAAGTAAGTACGTACATACACATGTACACACACACACAACACACACACACACACACACACACACACACACACACACACACACACACACACACAGGTATCCAAGTACATATTATGTATACATAATACTATATGTTCATGTGCATGTGTACCTTTAATTGCTTGAAAATTGCATTCCCTGACTTAATCCCCCAGTGGGTGGTAAACCTTTCACTATCTCAAGACAGCCGAACACTTCTTGCTGTCACACACGAAGGTGTCCATGTCATCAACCTACAGATCAGACAAGAGATGAGCTACATACCGAATGGACACAAGAGCGGTATCTCATGGTAAGCAAAATTCCCAATACATGTACATGTATCCATGTGTGTGTGTGTGTGTGTGTGTGTGTGTGTGTGTGTTGTACATGTACATGCACATACGTACGTATGTACCTACATATGTATGTACGTATGTGTGTACTTCAATATACACAGTACTACAGTTTTTAGAGATAGCCATACATATATTGGTCCTAGCTGTGTGTGTGTGTGTGTGTGTGTGTGTGTGTGTGTGTGTGTGTGTGTGTGTGTGTGTGTGCGTGCGTGCGTGTGTGTGTGTGTGTGTACATACATAGAACATAGACCTACATACATATGTACATACACATGTGTACCTACGTGTATGTAGGTACACACTTGATGTGCATGATAACAATAATATGTATGTATATTATGTTTTTTCCCACAGTGTACTGTCCTATATGGATGTACTCATCACTGCTGGGAAGGACGGATCCTTGATAGTGTGGAGCTCCAGGATATTGCAGCCACTACACAGCATCAATGCTCACAGCAGAGAGATAATCACCATGGTGACCCACCCCACCAAGCCTCACCTGTACACGTCTTCCTCTGACGGGTGTATCAAAGTGTGGGACATGAACACGCTGACAGAAATGTACCAGTTCTACACTTCAGAGAGTAACCTGATGGACTTCAACCTCTTTGTGGGGAATCAGGCCTTGTGTTACTCTAGCAAGACTGTCATGATTCTGAACATCAGTATGGTGAGGAGTAGAGCATACACATAGTGGTATACGTACGTACATACAGAATATGTATATGCTGCTTGTCATCTGTCTATGTATTTGTATTATGTATTATGTATTTTACGGTAAAAAAATAAATTATGTGCGAATGTACGTACGTATGTACACACTAGAATATGTATATACATACAATATACGTACATTCATAATACTGTACATACAGTATAATATTAAGTGTATGGTGTCTAGTACTGTAAAACGGTATTTTCTTTATGTTTAATATCTTCATATACGTACAAATTTTCATTCAGTATACAACAACCTATGTACATATGTAGGTGATGACAATTTTGTGCACACATGCTGAGTGTGTAAGTGGTTGTGTTACGATTCCAATCTTCTTGTTTGCAGCCAGACAGTCACTTCTCATCACTCAGCTCCAAAGTGACTAAACTGTCCCTTTCTACCCAGCCGGGACTACTGATAGCATTGTGTGAGGTACGTACGTATGTGCGTACATGTGTATGTACTGATGTGTATAAATACATGTACTCATTTGGATTGTACGTACATATACACGTATGTACATTAGTACATACTTCAATGTTTGTGTACTATACTTTACTCATGTAAGACGTATGTACTGTAATATACATATATGTATGTACATGTACTTATGTACGTATGTACGTATGTACGTATATGTCCCATCACCTTTATAAAGGATACTCAGGGAATGGATCCTTTTACATAATAACATGTATCCTGGTTATTGTAGTCATTTGCTGACCTTTTGGTAGCTAATAATATGATTTATCAGTCAATTGACACATCTGGGGATCTCAGTGAGACATAGAGGCCTGTTGGTCTTTCTAATGTTGCCACCAATCAGAATACATTACAATAATATTATGTGCAAATGTATAATAAACATACGGACATACATGTACGTATGTACATGTGTGCATATTGTCAAACATTTGATAGTACATACGTATGTACATTCCTGGTAGGATGGTGGCATTCGACTGGTCTCCCCAGCTAGTGGAGTTGTCACTAATGTTGTTTTCCCAGAGTTCACCAACATGGATCATTCCTTTGAGGAGGTGGTGTACAGTAGGGAGCATGCTTCGCTTCTGGTGCTTCTAAAGACCCACGAAGGTTAGTTGTGCTGGAACCAAGCTACAATCTAGACAACCAGAAGGACTGGGATTAGAGCAACTAATCTGTACAGAGAACTGAGTTGATTCAGGCTTCTGGATATGCATGAGTATGCGTATGTGCATATATATGTACATATGTACATATGTACACAATATGGTTATGTACTGTATGTACCTATGTGTGTATGTACATTTACATACGTATATCTGTATGTTTGCTAGCACTACGGTTAGACCTTTTTACAAAAGATTTTTCATGAGTACAGTCTCTCCAGGCATGACTTTTTAGTTAGTACAAATCTACTGTATGTATACTCGCATACACATAAGTGTATTGGTTACAATAGCAAACCAGCTCTAATGGTAGAGAAAGTGAGTAACCAGGGTGATGCTACACATACATACATACATACATAGGTCTGACTGTATTGCATATGTAGTATATATGTGGTACATACCTATGTACTTACTGCTCAACAGTGATGCGGTGTGTGAATGTGTCCACTTTTGCCCTCGGCAGTGATGATATTTGATGCGACGGTGAACCCATGTTCATGCCAAGCACTGTGCACTCCTGATAGCCCAGAGGATGGGGTCTCGTGTCTCACACAGGTTGGTGACTATATCACTCCATGTGCATACATGCATGTATACATATGAATGTAGTAATGTACGTACAGTACATACATGTTCGTTGGCAAGAGTGTGACAAAAATAACAATGATCTCCATTTTATTTTTTCAATCTCTACAGAGAGATTATGCTCATCTGCGTGCATACGTATGTACTGTATGTGTCTCTCCATGTACGTATGTACTGTTCTAACACAGCATTCTCCCCATATGTATGTAATAGGGTTGTGTGTTCTATGATGGTGTGGAGGTGGAGTTGATATTTGCTGGTCACCTATCAGGGTTCATATCCCTCCTCAGCAGCAGTTCGGTCACAATGAAGGCCAGTGTTGGAGGACATAAAGGAGCTATACGTTCACTATCTTTGTCCCCTTCTCACCCACAACTTCTCTCGTTTAGCTCTGATTGCTGTCTTAAAGTATGGTCCCTACCTCTCCACTACGGGGATCTCAGTATGTCCGCACTACTCACAATCACACTTGGTGAAGAGGGTCCAATCTCTCATGCCGTCCTATCTCATCACACCATCTGTCTCGGGTACAACATGGGGACTGTTAAGACTATCAGTGTTTCTGATCATGTGGATGATGGGAACAAGGTTGACGTTCTACAACTGATGGATTTGAAGACCTTTACACACAGTCAGTCTGAAAGGCATATTGGGACACTCCTATCGCTTTCAACATCTCAGCACCTTCCCTTATTTTGCACTCTGGCCGAGGACAATTATGTAAAACTCTGGAATTTAGAGTGTCTTCTGCTACGCGAGTTGCACCTCGGCGTTGGCCTGAGTGGGACTTGTGTTGTGGGCAATCCTTGCATGGTAATTGTGGCTTCTAGGAATAACTTGTGGGTAACAGAAGAAGTTATCACGGAAGGAGATGGCAATCTGGTTGGCAAAAGAAGTTCAATATGTTCCTCTAAACATCTCACTCCTAAAAGGGAGCAAACGTCTGTGTCATTCGATCCATCGGTACAGTTCTGGTGAGTACAGTCTTTGTGCCTACATACGTACAATTAAACATAAGTAATCGTGTATTGTGTACTCACTACTTGTGTATTGTTGTGTACTCACTACTTGTGTATTGTTGTGTACTTAATATTTATTTATAATATTGTTGTATATTCCCATATACTCAATCATTGGTTATTATTGGGTATTCTTGGGTACTCACACCTCACTGCAGTGAGGTGTGCGACCACACATGTATGAGAACTAATACACTGTACATATATACACCTGTACATACGTAGTTACGTATATACAATATGCACATTGCACAAAGTATGCACATTTATTTCACATATTGTAGGTACATATATATCCAAATATACATATGTACATACATCTGTATGTATATTCCATTTGTAGCACGTATGTGTATTATAAATTTTGCTGTTTATACGTACATACATACATTTTGTACAGGTATGACCCATCAAGGAGCAAGCGTCAGAGTGTAGACCCCCACTCACCTTCGGGAGGATTACTTGTACCGCCACAGTCCACACCAGCATCTGGTGATGGAGGCAGGGAGATGTTGGATAAGGGTTCACACGCAGAACGCAAGATGACCTCCACTCGATCTCGGGATGTGGTTGAACCTCGTGCTGGTCTGAATGACCTCAAGGCCAAAATTGCCATTTCTACTGGGGGCGTGTCTAATAGGCGGGGCAAAGAGGACATGATATATGCCGGTGGTCGCCCTGGAGACGATGGTCTCAGATTGAATACAAGCAAACCAATCAGACTGATGTCCTTGAGCCAGGTCTCCTCCATGTCTCAAGGGATAGGGGATAATATTGAGGTTTGTATATGGTCATAGGTAGTTATGTACATGCATACGATGTACACTAGGTGTAACATACATATGTATGTACAACTTATAGTTAGAAAGGTATGTAGGTACGTACATGCATACATACCTTCATGCAAACAATCGCGATGTACACTAGGTGTAACATACGTATGTACAACTTAAAGTTCGAAAGGTATGTACATACGTACATGCATACAAACCTTCATGCAAACAATCGCGGTGTACACTACTAGGTGTAACATACGTATGTACAACATGAAGTTAGAAAGGTATGTACGTACGTGCACCTGTAAGCCCCTATGGTGTGTTGGAGATAAGCACATACGTACTATATATGCACATACAAGCAAAATTCTGCTGTACTGTACTGAAGTGCATACGCATGTACACATGCACAATACACACTGTATGCAAGTTTACTAGGTTGAAATTATAATAAGATAGAGAACTGAGCTCTGTATGCATTCCTTTGGTCATTATTTTGCAGTGTTCAGCAGATGCTGTTGAGAGACACCGTTCAGCTGATGTCAGCCAGTTCTATGCCAATCTCAATGAATTTGGAAAACATCCTCCCTTCCACATCCCAAGGAGTGTGCTCCTGGGGAATCCTTACTACCCTTCAGCACAATATCCGATAGCACCAGATGGTGAGTTCTAAGAGATCATTCACCATATTCTTATATGTATGTATAGTAAAAACCAGTATATTCTAGTATGCTATATTCTTGTACAATAACTCTCATACATTCTAATGATATCCACTCCAGGTTTCATTCCAAATTCTGTTATCAGAGGCAAATTCACATTAAGAAAGATTCCAGAAGGAGATATCTCTACACAGCAATCAGTTGACGATTTGAGCTTCAACCTGTCCTCAATCCTGGCAGGCAAGCGGAGACAGAGGTCAACCATACCAATAGAGAACAGCACATCTTCCTTGTCATTTGGGCTGTCTTGTAGGAGCTCCTTCGACTCAACTGGTAGAGTATCTACCGAAGGAGAGACATCATTGGGGACAACGACCATTGGGAGCTTCTTGAAGGATTTCAAAGAAGGAGTACCGAAGAAGCCTCAAACTGCAAAGAAATCTGCACCAATCTCAAAAGGTCACTCACGCCTCCATTCTGTTCAATACATACGTATATGTATACATACGTATGTACATATTTGCATACATACGTACATGGTAATAGCTGGGATTTCTACTTTTGTATGTGTGGACCAACTATATACCTACGTATGCATATATGTATCTACATATTATACGTATATTCACTGTGTGTAATCATTACCAAGAACCATGTATAGTCTGTGATAATGTTGTAAAGAAAGAGTGCACACAATAGGGGGTGTACATATGTATACGTACATACGTACATGCACACAATTTCAACAATAATACTAAATACTTATGTACATACAGGAAGTGTTGGATATATTTAATGTATGTATACATGCGTATGTATATTCTGCTATGCTTATGTATGGGTACAGATGAAAGTAATACATAATAATACATACATACGTACTTGAGTGGAAGTCAGTGTACCAATCAGTCAGAACTCACTATTGAGACAATAATCCCGAGGTCATCTGGAATTACTTGGTTGTACAGTATGTACGTACATACATATGTATAATTGTTGCATGAGTATAATTATATTCATAAGTTGAATATCTCCTCCTTCCATCCCCACCCCCACACAGGTTTGACCCTTCCTTCAAGACCAAGACCGAAGATCGACCTGGAGGAGATTGACCTGGATCTCAGCATGGGCTACACTGGAAGGAGAAGAGTACCAAAAAATTTGAAAAAGAAGGTTTGCGTACTTCATATAAACAACACCCACATACGTATGTACATACAATTTTAAGTACATATTCTTGCCAAGATACATAATTTCTGTACAAATAGATACTGTCATGTACGTATGTACATAATACTATAATAATTTTTGTTTTTCTGTTAGCCCCACCCACAGCCAAGACCCAGTGGGGCGGGGTCGGACTCATGTGACTCCGACTTCCCGATGTCCCGATCACCCACCCCCTACTCTATTCCAAACCCTCGGAGTAGCTCGCTGTCCTCGGCATCATTTGGGGAGACCTCGCAGTCAAACACAGCCTCACAACACCACACTATCCCGGAAACAGCAAGAAGGACATCCTCACAGTACTCACACACACGCAGGTTTGTTGATGCACAAATTCACTCCAACACATATGTACTAAGTGTTGTGCATATAATATATGAATGTATTGTATGTACCTAGGGTACTTGTGTAGATATACGTAGTATGTGCATATGAGTGAGTAAATACAGTGGAACCCCACTTACGTAAAGACCACCTCAGCACTACAACCACTCCAGTATTGACCACTATTTCTCAGTCCCAGGAATTTCTGCTAGGACTATTTTCCAATTTACCATAGGTCGCCTCAATTGCATGCGAGGTTTTATTATACGTACATATGAATATGTGTGTACATACACATTTCCATACATACGTATGTAGCCCCCTCACTCACATACATGAATAATTATGATCCTCTCGGTAGGGCCCCTGATAGATACATATAATATTCCACATTTGTACACATGGTCACCACCAGGTGGTAGAGCATATCTCACAGTTCCTCACTGTATCAAATGATATTACTTACATAATAATATTATAGGAAATCACATACCCTGAATACACGTGTGTACGTACCTACATATGCTAATATTATAATAACATTATACATGCATACTTGAATGTACGTATGTATATTTTTGTAGATATGTGTACATGTGTACTGGTTTTTGCCCACAACCTTGTACTCAACCGTTAGACTGTCAGCCAGTTTGAGGAAGTCTTCAGGGGGTGGTTTCCCCCTGGTTCCCCGTGGTCTGAGGGCGAAGAGCGGTTCTACTTTGGGTTTGTTGGAGCGCATAACTTCACAGGAGTGGTACCCAAGGTGCTCTGGTACAAGGCCACTCTCAGCAAAGACGGTTGTGGACAATCTCAGTAAGTACATTACCTTCTGTACCTACATACGTACGTATGTATGTACGAATGTATTTACTGATGCAACATATACGTACATACGTATGTACAACATACATACGTATGTATGCTGCAATATGTATCTACTTATGTATGTACGTACGTACGTACATACTACACTAATGTATAGATAAATTTACATGTACAGTATGTATACAGTGGAACCTGTATTAAATACCACCCCTACATGCATTAAAGACTAACCTGTCCCAAGCGACCACTGTTGAAACTACGTACATATTAAATGCACAACCTCAATATGCTGATATACACCTCCATATGAAGACCACCTGTCTACAGAGACCACCCTTCCTTTGTTCCTTGATTGTTCATTATGGATAGGTTACGCTGTGTCCATAAAGATGCATATTCAAAATACTGTGATAATATGACATATATGTATGTATGTATGTGAATCTCGATACGGTACAAACACAAATGCATTCAATGCCACAGTATGCCGTGTTGAGCAACAATACCACTTCATTTATTTGTTTACGTTTTGTGTTATTATAAACATCTGTTCTCTGGTCTTGTCCACTCACAGTCGAACTGATAGAAACAACCAAATCAACTCATGTACTCCAGAAGGTGTGCACTTCACTGGAAGAGATTCACAAGTGAGATTCTATAACCAGTTTGTGTTAACATATGTACCTGGATGCATCCATGCATCATACATTCAATGTTGAATGATACGTGTATGCAGAACATATCATAGTGCCTAAATTTCAAGAAGTGCAATATCATGCTTGAAATAGAAATCCATGATATGGAGTAGACTGGTCTGTACAAAATGTACATCTTGACCATTCCTTACTAACATATACAGTTACATACTGTATATACTATAGGTATATGCATATACGTACACATACGTATATACGTATGCATAATACACATATACTGTATATACGTATATGTGTAAACAACTGTATACAACTAAAGTACATATGCTGTACTTTAGTTGTATGGTAGAACATAATTATTATGTACTGTATGTGAATATATAGGTCTGAACATTATTTTATTGTAAACTTTTCTTCAGTGCTAATCTGTGTCCACAAGAAGCCTACTCAACGATTGAGGAAATCATTACTCAACTATTGCAGAAAAGGTCGAATAGTTCAAAGGTCACACTGCTGGAGATGATTACACGTATTGGGCTACGAAGTCGACGCCTGTTACAGTCTCTCATACCACTACTGGGAAGTCGGGACACCGGAGTGAGAGAGGCTACCTTTGCTGCTCTCGATGAGCTAGCTGGAGTGACCAACAAGAAGGAATTGGGAGAGCTGATGGTTGAGTTGGGACTCATTACTAAGACTAAGATTGTCAACAATGATGTGCGTGTGTGTGTGTGTGTGTGTGTGTGTGTGTGTGTGTGTGTGTTTGTGTGTGTGCATGTGTGAGTGTGTGTGTGCATGTGTGTGAGAGTGTGTGTGTGCATGCATGTGTGTATGGACTGTATTCATATACCCCACTTAAAAATACTTCATAGGTTGAGGTGCTGGAAGAACTGGCACAGAGACTTCAAAATGACCAAAAATCTCAGGTGTGTACATATATATATGTTCATGTGTAAATACGTACCTACATTGTGTGTGCTGTACCATACACAGTTCCCTATTGCGACATCAACATGGCGTTTTACTTACATACGTATGTATGTACATACTGCATTGATCTTATGCTCATTTGTAGGGTATTAATTCTCTGAAGATCCGCTTTACCGAGGAAGTTAGAAACCAATCTTCGGGAGACAATACAGATAATCTCAGTCTCTCTATTGAGGACCAGTCTGTGGAGGTCGCACACTCCGAAGGCAATCATCCCACCTCTGCAAGCACCACAAATTACTCACACATACATCTACCACTGAGTGATTATGGCTACACAGAGCAGGAGGGAAGAGCAGAGAGCAAAGATGGTGACCCTGATTCTTCATTTCAGAATGTGAATTCACATGAAATGGATGGCAGGTCTTCTGAGGAACACCACGAGTCCATCAGTGCCTTATCATACAGGACCCTTGCAGACAGTGCTGAGGCGCTTCTAGAGGCCAGTAAAAAGAGGCGAAATGGGAGAATGAAGACACACCCAGCACTGAAATTAGCTCAGTGCAATGTCAGCAGTCATAAGGTTAACAGCAAACAAGAACCCACCAGTGACCAGAACAACCCCGGAACAAAGGAACTACTGAAGTGTGTCCCTGTTCCCCTACGCCATTTACTGTTGAAAAATCCCTCTCAGCTGCCGGTAGAAATAATTTCATTTCTTTATGGAAGGAAAGGTGTCTCACCACAGAAACTAGGACACAAGTACAGGTGGTGTGAGGTCTACCCAGTGGTCCAGGGATCTGTTAACCATCCTTTACCTAGAACCAAATGATTATCATTATAACTTCTATTTACTAATTAAATTTCAAATCCAATGCATGCAATTCCATATTATAATAGTAAATTACTGCCAGTATAATATACAGTGGATGCCCAATATTTGTATATATATATATTATATTATATATATTGCCGTAGTAATTTAATAATTATAATGTACGTAAATTTTTTATGCCCCAAAGAGAACGTGCCACTTGCCATCAATTCTAGTTCTGCTGTTATGCTCATCACAGCAGAACAGTCAGCATCAAATTTGCAGTTATTCAAAAGAAGTTTTGAATAATTCACATTAGCACCACTCGAGTTACTGTGCCATCTTGAATGCCTACATGAATATTCTTACCAAGTTCTTCCTGCATACATTAGGTACTGTAATGCTAATATAGTGCATACAATGTACATGATGCCATTGATACCATAGTGTGAATCTGATGTCATATATTGTTGGCCTTTCCATTAGCCCAAGTGCAACCCACGTGCGCAGCCAAAACCCAGTTACAGGATGCCAGTTCTACACTGCAAATATCTTTTGTGCATTTCATGTTAACGCATCGTTGAACTATCCATATCATCATTATTATAAGGGGAGTCAAGTACAGAACATAATACCATGTTCACACATGCTCCCAATGACAACCATAGAAATGCCAGAGCAAGAGTTAGTGAGAGACAAAACGATCATTATTCAAATCAAGGAATAAATGATACAATAAAAACAAAACCAAAACCAAAGCCTCGGACACAGGGGTATAGGCAAATAAACATAAAATGTCATATGCCGTCCCTGGCAAGGCAGGGGTGAAAAATGTTTCCATTGGCGAAACTTGATGCGTCATTTTGGTGGACAGCAGTTCGCAAATTGCGGGTAGGGTTCCTTAATTTGCTGCCACCAGTCGTCGTTACAGGCTGAGATAATCCAGGATTTTCCACCCCAAATGGTCGCATTACTAGTCATTATATTCATTTTGGTTGGCAATCCTCTTCCACACTTCAAAATCTTAGCGATATTTCGTGCCTCTTCTTCCTCTCATACCATGTGTTGTCAGCCATCTTCCTCACGTGATAGTAGTATAGAGTTGAAGAGAATAGAGCATTTTCGACAAATGTATTTGTGGACCCTCCTATGTAGCAAGGTTAAACATCACAGATAGATATTCGATGAATAATAATATTAATATATTAGATCTACTCCACTAGTGATTGCATAAACATTCGATTCATGTACGAAATATCCGCCGTAGAGGGAGGAGGAAAGTTTTTCGCATTTTTCAACAACCCCTTGGCCTTCGTATTCTTGATCGTCTGTTTGATTGGGATTGTTCTCCACAATCACAACGAGATGGTTCAACTGAGGACCAGAGTCAAAGAGCTGGAAAGTTACTTTACGGAGAAGCCACCGAGACCAAAACCTTCAGATAAACGCCCCTCAAAAGACGAAATCTTGAAAGCCGAAGGTATGGAAGGTCTAATGACAGCAGCCATTTCTGACGTAGTCGAACAGAAACTAGCGGATATAATAGACTGTGCTCCCGACGATCATGAGTGCACCCTCAAACCAGGACCGAAAGGGGACAAGGGAGAACTGGGACCTAGTGGTAAACAAGGTGGAAGAGGAGAGAAAGGAGATCGTGGAGACATTGGACCACAAGGTGAGAAGGGGGAGCTGGGACACACTGGTTACAAGGGGGAGAAAGGTGAAGTTGGTGCTAGAGGGGATCAAGGACAACCAGGCGAGGCAGGTCCAGTTGGCTCTCCTGGTGTTGTTAGCAAAGATGATATTGCAAGAGTCACGCAAACTGTACAACAGAACATTTCCTCTCAACTCAATGACTTCAACAAATTCATGAAAGACATCCAATCAACATTCACCAAATGTGGGATCTACAGCTTGAACTGGACGCGTGTTACATACATCGATACCACTCAGGGGACAACTTGTCCAGCTGGTCTTCGTGAGGTTACCAATAGTGAATTGAACAAGAGAGCATGTGGAAAAACTGTGGATGTTGGTTGTTCCTCTCTGACCTTCCCAAGTGGGGGAAACTACACACACGTTTGTGGACGTGCTCGAGGATACAAGTCCAGCAGTACAGATGGATTTCTTAGATATGGTGGTGGAACCACACTAGATACTACATACGTCGACGGACTGTCCATTACTAGGGGCAGTCCCAGGAAGCACATATGGTCGTATGCTGCTGGTTCAAGTGGTTGTCGCTGTCATTCTCAAGAATCTGAACATTATAGACCTACCTTTGTTGGTAATGACTATTATTGTGAAGTAGGTAATTCGTGGGAAGATCCCCTCTGGGACGGAGAGGGCTGCAAACAACCAGAGAACACTTGTTGTCAGAGATCTGGATGGTTTCATAAAGAGGTCCCTCCCACCACTGACAATATTGAGGTCAGATGGTGTTGTGATGAGTCAAGGGGAAATGAAGACTTCTACACTGACATTGTGGAGATATGGGTCTTGTAACAGTTAGCATAAAGGTACATGTATCAGGAACTCACACCACACATTGTACTTGATATCAACAAACATTACTACGTAGTATGTACATGAGTAGTTTGATGTGAGTGGAGCTGAAGTACATAGGAAATCATACAATTGTAGTGTGTCCACACACTTGTATGGTCTTGCTATATTCTGTACTCTCTTTAATAATGACATTCATATACATTGGTTCAGTGAATCGCTATATGCAATGACAACTGCATACCACACACACTGTACCAGTACAGTACTGACACACTTGTACAACTGTACATTACACATGTGGTGAATAATCACAAAATGGTCCATAGGATATCAAATTTAACGGATAATATCAGAGTACAGTAGGTATATCAACTGTCAAACATTAAGGGATCATCATACAAACCAGTGATAATGCATAGTACAGCACCTACATAGTGGAACTGAAGTACACAGGAAATCATAGATTTGTAGTGTGTCTACACACTTATATGGTCTTGCTATACTCTGTAGTCTCTTAATATTAATAATGAAATTATTTTGTGAAATTATTTTGCATTCAGGGCGATCACTACATATAGGGTAAGCATGAATGCCATTATGAACAGAGATAGGCATTGACAATGCACACTGTACAAACAAACACATACACATGTGATACAAGCACAGTCAATGCATACAATTGCTCAGCTACTGTACAATTTGGTTGCTAGTACAGTCTGTGTGCTATTCCCCGGTATGGTCAATGTGTTAGTACAGTCCATGTGCTAGTATAATCCATGTGCCAAGAAGCAAGCTACACACATGTTTGTGTACATGCTCAAGAATACCAGTTTCACAGTACTGATGGCTTTTGTGCCAGACATGATTATACAATTCTACAGTACATGCCTCATGAAAGGTTTTCCATGCAGACATCAGAGAATTGCTGTAGTGGTCAATTACTGAAATTTGATGACAGTTGGGGTACACTACACATGTACATGTGTGTGTGTGTGTGTGTGTGTGTGTGTGTGTGTGTGTGTGTGTGTGTGTGTGTGTGTGTGCGTGCGTGTGCGTGTGTGTGTACTGTTTCCATATCATACTCCACTTAACAATAATTCATAGGTCTCAAAATCTCAGGTGCATGCATATAATTATTATACATACATACATGTGTAAATACCTACATTGTGTGTGTACTATTATGTTCCATGTATAAATTATGTTGTAACATGTTCAGTTCTCTATTGTACCATCAACATACTAGTATTTATTTATGAACATACTGCATCAATTTTATGCTCGTATGTATAGGGTATTAATTCTTTGAACATCCATTTTACTGGGGAAGTTAGTAACCAACCTTCAGGAGACAATACATATAATCTCAGTCTCTCTATTGAGGACCAGTCTGTGGAGGTCGCACACTCCAAAGGCAATCATCCCACCTCTAGCTAACACCGCAAATACCCACATCTACCACCAAGTGATTTAGGCTACACAGAGCAGGGGGGAAGAGCAGAGAGCAAAGATGGTTACCTAAATTCTTCATTTCAGACTGTGAATTCACATGAAATGGATGACAGGTCTTCGGAGGAACACCACGAGTCCATCAGTGCCTTATCGTACAGGACCCTTGCAGACAGTGCTGAGGCGCTTTTAGAGGCCAGTAAAAAGAGGCGAAATGGGAGAATGAAGACACACCCAGCACTGAAATTAGCTCAGTGCAATGTCAGCAGTTATAAGGTTAACAGCAAACAAGAACCCACCAGTGACCAGAACAACCCCGGAACAAGGGAGTTACTGAAGTGTGTCCCTGTCCCCCTACGCCAATTACTGTTGAAAAATCCCTCTCAGGTGCCGGCAGAAATAATTTCATTTCTTTATGGAAGGAAAGATGTTCTACCACAGAAACTAGGACACAAGTTCAGGTGGTGTGAGGTCTACCCAGTGGTCCAGGGATCTGTTAACCATCCTTTACCTAGAACCAAATGATTAACATTATGACTTCTATCAAGTTACTAATTAAAATTCAAATCCAATGCATGCAATTCCATATTATAATGGTAAAATACCGCCAGTATAATATACAGTGGATGCCCAATATTTGCCTCATATATGTTATATATATATATATATATATATATATATATATATATATATATTGCCATAGTAATTTATGTAATATTATAATGTACGTAAATATTCATGCCCCGGAGAGAATGTGCCACTTACCATCAATTCTAGTTCTGCTGTTATGCTCGTCACAGCAAACCAGTCAGCATCCAATTTGCCATTATTCAAATTTAAAGAAGTACTGTTTTGAATAATTCACATGAACACCACTCAAGTTACTGTAGCCTCTTGCATGCCTACATAATATTCTTACCAAGTTCTTCCTGTACATTAGGTACTATAATACTCATATAGTGCATACAATGTACATGATGCCCTTGATATCATAGTGTGAATCTGATGTCATATTGTTGGTCTTTCCGTTAGCCCAAGTGCAACCCACATGCACAGCAAGACCCAGTTACAGTGACTATAATAATAAAGGATATTCTTCTCACCTCAGTGAAGGAGCCTACACAAGTTTAAATTGTGGATGTGCTCGAGGATGCCAGTTCTACACTGCAAATATCTTTCATGCATTTCATGTTAATGCATCATTGAACTATCCATATCATAAATATTATAAGGGGAGTCAAGTACAGAACATAATACCATGTTTACACATGCTCCCAATGATAACCATAGAAACGCCAGAGCAAGAATTAGCTGAATCAGATATAGAGTTGAAGAGAATAGAGCATATTCGACAAGTGTATTTGTGGACCCTCCCGTGCGTGTGTGTACCATAGTTAAATAAATTATTACAGAATGATATTAGATGAATAATACAGTATTATAATAATATTTATTTTATATAGATCTACTCCACTTGATTGCATATAATAATTATATAAACATTCGATTCATGTACGAAATGTCCGCCGTAAAGGGGGGAGGAAAGTTTTTCGCTTTTTTCAACAACCCCTTGGCCTTCGTATTCTTGATCGTCTGTTTGATTGGGATTATTCTCCACTATCACAACGAGATTGTTCTCCACTATCACAACGAGATGGTTCAACTGAGGACCAGAGTGAAAGAGCTGGAAAGCTACTTTACGAAGAAACCACCGATCGCGAGACCAAAAACTTCAGATAAACGCTCCTCAAAAGACGAGATCTTGAAAGCCGAAGGTGTGGAAGGTCTAATAACAGCAGCCATTGCTGACGTAGTCGAACAGAAACTAGAGGATATAATAGACTGCTCTCCCGACGATCATAAATGTACCCTCAAACCAGGACCGAAAGGGGACAAGGGAGAACTGGGACCAAGAGGTGAACAAGTGGAAAGAGTAGAGAAAGGAGATCGTGGAGACATTGGACCACAAGGTGAGAAGGGGGAGCTGGGACACACTGGTTACAAAGGGGAGAAAGGTGAAGTTGGTGCTAGAGGGGATCAAGGACAACCAGGCAAGGTAGGTCCAGGTGGCTCTCCTGGTGTTGTTAGCAAAGGAGATATTGCAAGAGTCACACAAACTGTACAACAGAACATTTCCATTCAACTCAATCACATCAACACATTCATGAAAGACATCAAACCAACATTCACCAAATGTGGGATCTACAGCTTGAACTGGAGACGTGTTACGTACATCGATACCACTCAGGGGACAACTTGTCCAGTTGGTCTTCGTGAGGCCACCAACAGTGCATTGAGCAAGAGAGTATGTGGAAGAAATGTGAATGTTGGTTGTTCCTCTCTGACCTTCCCCAGTGGAGGAAACTACACACACATTTGTGGACGTGCTCGAGGATATCAATTCTCAGAGTCCACTACAGATGGATTTCTTAGATATGGTGGTGGAACCACAATAGATGATACATACATCGACGGATTGTCCATTACTAGGGGCAGTCCCAGGAAGCACATATGGTCGTATGCTGCTGGTTCAAGTGGTTGTCGCTGTCATTCTCAAGAATCTGAACATTATAGACCTACCTTTGTTGGTAATGACTATTATTGTGAAGTAGGTAATTCGTGGGAAGATCCCCTCTGGGACGGAGAGGGCTGCAAACAACCAGAGAACACTTGTTGTCAGAGATCTGGATGGTTTCATAAAGAGGTCCCTCCCACCACTGATAACATTGAGGTCAGGTGGTGCTGTGATGAGTCAAGGGGAAATGAAGACTTCTACACTGACATTGTGGAGATATGGGTCTTGTAACAGTTAGGATAAAGGTACATGTATCAGGAACTCACACCACACATTGTACTCGATATCAACAAACATTACTACGTAGTATGCATACTAGCATGAGTAGTTTGATGTGAGTGGAGCTGAAGTACACAGGAAATCATACAATAATGTAGTGTGTCCACATACTTGTATGGTCTTGCTATACTCTGTAGTCTCTTATTATTAATACTGAGATTCATATTTTGTGTTCGTTCAGGGGTATCACTACATATAGGGTAAGCATGAACATCGTTATGAATAGTGATAGGTATTGACAATGCACACTGTACCTTAAATCAACGAACACATATACACATGTGATACAAGCACAGTAAATACATACAGGGGATCACTGAGCTACTGTACAATTTTGTTGCTAGTACAGTCTGTGTGCTATTCCAGTATGTGTGCCAGTATGGTCTGTGTGTTAGTACAGTCCATGTGATAGTATGATCCATGTGCCAAGAAGGAAGCCACACATGTTTGTGTACATGCTCAAGAATAATACCAGTTTCACAGTACTGATGGCTTTCGTGCCAGACATGATAACACAATTCTACAGTACATGCCTCATGAAAGGTTTTCCATGCAGATATCAGAAAATTGCTGTAGTGGGCAATTACTGAAATTTGATGACGCTGGGGTACATGGCTATTTTTGCTTCATGTACACTACACTTTGGTACATGATTGTGTGTGTGTGTGTGTGTGTGTGTGTGTGTGTGTGTTGTGTGTGTGTGTGTGTGTGTGTGTGTGTGTGTGTGTGTGTGTGTGTGTGTGTGTGTGTGTGTGTGGACTGTTTCCATATTACTCCACTTAACAATAATTAATAGGTGGAGGTGCTGGTAGAACTGGCACAGAGACTTAAAAATGTCCAAAAATCTCAGGTGCGTGCATATATACGTACATGTGTGTACTATTATGTTCCATGTATGAATTGTGTTGTAACATATACAGTTCTCTATTGCACCATTAACATAGTATTTTACTTATGTAAATACTGCATTAATTTTATGCTCATATACATGTATAGGGTATTTATCTGCTTTACTGGGAAGTTAGTAACCAACCTTCGGGAGAGAAGCCAGATAATCTGCAGTCTCTCTATTCAGGACCAGTCTGTAGAGGTCACACACTCCATAGGCAATCATACCATCTCTAGCTAACACCACAAAATACCCACATCTATATACCACTGAGTGATTATGGCTACACAGAGCGAGGGGGGGGGGATAGCAGAGAGCAAAGGTGGTGACCCAAATTCTTCATTCCAGACTGTGAGTTCACATGAAATGCATGACAGGTCGTCCTAGGAACACCATGAATCCATCGGTGCCTTATCGTACAGGACCCTTGCAGACAGTGCTTCTGGAGGCCAGTAAAAAGCGGTGGAATGGGAGAACGAAGATGCACCCAGCACTGAAATTCGCTCAGTGCAATGTCAGCAGTTATAAGGTTAACAGCAAACAAGAACCCACCAGTGACCAGAACAACCCTGGAGCAAGAGAGCTACTGAAGTGTGTCCCTGTCCCCCTACGCCATTTACTGTTGAAAAATCCCTCTCAGCTGCCGGCAGAAATAATTTCATTTCTTTACGGAAGGAAAGGTGCCTTACTACAGAAACTAGGACACAAGTACAGGTGGTGTGAGGTCTACCCAGTGGTCCAGGGATCTGTTAACCACCCTTTACCTAGAACCAAATGATCGATGAATACCATGGGCCATGATCGATGAACGTATGCATGTGCACACATTGTCATTTTTTATGTAACAGTTAACATAATACTATTATTATAATTATGACTACGGTAACCGTTTACTAATTGGAATTCGAAATTGCAAATATACAGTGCATACCATCGATCTATGCTGTAGCAACCATTAATTTTGAATAATAATGTAACATAAAATATCTTAAATACAATAATGTAACATAAAAATTAATACCTTAAATACAAAATCAAATATACAAATATATACAATAAACACGGCAAATCAAAATAATTTATAATAAATAAATTTTAACACTTTACATTCCTTATTATGCAATTTAAAAAAGTTGCTTATTGACAAACTTTTAAGCTTCGAAACTTGCACCTCTTCCTGTCACACTTCATGATCACATGTGCCCAGGGCATCTAACGAGGACAGGGAGGTGCTTCATGCCCTGAGGGGAGAACATGCCACTTGCCATCAAGGCTAGTTCCACTGGTTCGCTCATTGCAGGCAAACCAGTCTACATCACAAGGTTCACCACGGTTTAATGGAGGGTGGGGAGAGGGTTGTCTGGCTGAAAGGTTTACCTACGTATACCAAACAAAGATAAGTTGAACACAGGAAGAATTACTATTATGTTGTTGTTATTGTTGTTGTTGTTAACTGTGTTCATCTCGTCTAGATTAGGGAACCTTAATTGTATATAGTTTGGGAATGTTATATATAAAATCACACTTTCAACAATCTCATATAAACAATATACAAGTTACATAGGCTAGTACATTGTAAATAGTACGTACTATGCGTAAATATTATACATCTCTCAATTTAGCAAGTTCTTTCAATTTGTGACCAGTCACCTTGACATCTAATTACCTTAAGACAATATAACCATTATATAACAATTCAATTGATTTCATCTACCCCACACTCTCTTCCCACCCTAAATATGCCTACACTGTGACATCAAAGTTCCAAGAAGTGACTCACTTGGTTTCTTCCTACTAATATTTGTGATGTCATATGCATTAGCGTAAAATTATTATAATAACAACTGCTACACTTAGTCCTTGTAATAGTTTCATGCATAGCATTGCGTAACAGTCAAATTGTCCTCGTAAACAGGTTATAACTGATTTATTGCACACGTTTTCATGCATTCAAAGTAATGAAAAAGAAACATTTGTCATTGACATACACATACTTTACGCTACATAGCTGGAGTGCAACAGTTGTAGACTGTTTGACTGGTGAATGGCTCTTGTAAGACTTCAATTTGTAGGGATGCAATTCTTTGAAAACACTAACATTCCAAGAAAAGGTTAGACACTTGGTCAACTTCATATTGACCACATCATTGGATTTCGTGAACATTACTATAACCATAATGCTTGTTTAAATACTAAAATGATACTCTTGTGCAAGATTATATGCACACATGAAATAATATACTTGGAACCCTTGGGATACCATACTAGAGTTGAGTACATAAAGATTCTGAGTTGTCTGAAGCAGTAAATCTGCTATCATCAGTGATACGGTCGTCAGTAGTTGAATTGGCATTCAAATCAGAAATGTTCTTTATTTTGGCACTAGTGATACTCTACTCTAGTGCAGTTACTGCAGTCAACGTCTTTAACTGTGTTACCAGTCCAACAGGAAAGGTCTCTGTCGATATTGATGTGGTCGGTGTTCCCAGTCCTGAAGGTCCCAAGGGAGATCAGGATCCACATGGGTACCTTGGAGACACTTCACAGTGTGAGAAGATTAGGGAGGTAGAACAAACTGAACTCGATGACATCATCAAGTCAACATTCACCAAATGTGGGATCTACAGCTTGAACTGGAGATGTGTTACATACATCGATACCACTCAGGGGACAACTTGTCCAGATGGTCTTCTTGACGTCACCAACAGTACATTGAGCAAGAGAGCATGTGGAAGAACTGTGAATAAAGGTTGTTCCAATCTGACCTTCTCCAGTAAGGGAAGCTACACGCACGTTTGTGGACGTGCTCGAGGATACCAGAATGGCAGTACAGATGCCTTTCTCGCATATTATGGTAACACGATTAATGATACATATGTTGATGGACTATCCATTACTAGGGGAAGCCCCAGGAAGCACATATGGTCGTATGCTGCTGGTCATCAAGAAAAGATAAGTGGTGGCATACGTAGAGGTCAGTGTCCATGTGCTGGTCCTGGATATAATAATACAAATATTGCTCCCTTTGTTGGTGATGACTACTATTGTGAGAGTGGCTTTGTGGACGTTTTTCAAAATAGAATAGCATGGGAAGATCCCCTCTGGGACGGGGAGGGGTGTACACAACCAAATAACACTTGTTGTCAGAGATCTGGATGGTTTCATAAAGAGGTCCCTCCCAACACTGACTACATTGAGGTCAGATGGTGTGGTGATGAGTCAAGGGGAAACGAAGATTTCTACACTGACATTGTGGAGATATGGGTCATGTGACAGTTAGCATAAAGGTACATGTATCAGGAACCCACACCACACATTGTACTTGATATCAACAAACATTACTACGTAATATGCATACATGAGTAGTTTGATGTGAGTGGAACTGAAGTACACAGGAAATCATACAATTGTAGTGTGTCCACACACTTGTATGGTCTTGCTATACTCTGTACTCTCTTAATATTAATAATGAGATTCATATTATGTGCTCGTTCATAATAATATAGTTGGTTCAGTGAATCACTATAGGGTGAGCATGAATATCATAATGTACAGTGATATCGGAGGACATAAATATTATACTATAGCCAGGTATTGACAATACACACTGTATCTTGAATCAACAAGCACACACGTGATACAAGCACTGTGAATACATACAAGAGATCACTGAGCTACTGTACATACATTAATTTGGTTGCCGGCGCAGTCTGTGCGCTATTCCAGATTGTGTGCCAGTATATATGGCTTGTGTGTTATTATGTATTGTCTGTGTACTAGTACAGTCTATGTGCTAAAATGGTCAGTGTGTCAGTATGGTCTGTGCGTCAGTATCGCCTGTGTGTTTATGCACATGGATATACACTGCTCTTTCCCAAATCATGATTCATTCTTTGCTCAGTAAATGTACTAAGCCTGTATATAACAATACCCAATATATATATATATATATACTGTTTCTTGTTCGGTATACTCAGGTACAAAGAGATATTAAGTTGGATCCATATGAATACCCTATATGAGTAGTACTACTTTCAAGTGTATGGTTATGTTCATTGACAAGTGCGAATCAAGACTCAAGAATATCTGCCATTTTTCCCCACGTGCACAACACACTCAGCATCAGACCAGCACTGGTACATGCATACAATTATATACACTACACTGTACATTTCATTTTTACAATTGAGTACCAATAGGTTTTTACAAAGGGGTCCATAAGATATGAATTTCAAATGGGAAACAGTCCCTTCCTTTGGTTAGTTCACATTGTGACCAACATTACTAAGACAACTTTATTTCCTACAGTAAGTACAGTAATACTTGAGTATTGGGATCCACACCAAACAATGATGCAATGTGGACCTAAATCACAGTATACCTATGTTGAAGGTCTATATATAGTCTAGTACACCCAGATTACATTACACCATTCAATTTTACAGGTTCAATGTCAAATATGTGTTGGAATTGCAAAAATGGTTGATCGGCTAGGTGTCTTCATGGGAAAAATTAAATGCAATTCACTAGCCAAATGATTATTTGCTCCAAACGTTTCGACAGCTCACTGCTGTCTTCGTCAGTGGTATGAAATACAGGGTGTGTGGATGTGCTTTTACATGCATGCGTTGACAGGTGATGATGTGTGACATAATGGTGACATGTGAATAATAATGAGACAGAAATAATAAAATGATGTAAGAATAATATTATATACGAGTTCAGTTTCTAAAAATAAATAACATGAAAGTAGGGAAGGCTAAAGCAGTTGTCTGTATGTGGAGGGTAAGGTACCAAGGAACCTGCCCTCCACACCCACTGCCATTACTGATGAGGAAAGAAAAGTCAACCAGGCCCTAGAAATGAACGGATATCCCAAACACTTAATCGAAAACCCCCCTGAACCCAGTCCCCAACCTAGTCAAGACAGCACCACATCGGACACCACCTTTGCCACCATCCCATATGTTAAGAATACCTCAGAAGCCATTAGACGGATACTTGCACCCCTAGGCATCAAGACTACCTTCCAGCCAATAAACACCTTAAGACAACTTATAGTTCACCCCAAGGATCCCGTACCCAAAGAAAATAAAGCAGGAGTAGTTTACCAGATCCCATGCAGTACATGTCCCCAAACGTACATAGGCCAGACTGGAAGAACCCTAGGACAAAGACTAAAAGAACACCAACGAGCAGTTAAAGATAGGAACGTAACTACATCGGCCCTAGCAGAACACGTATGTAAGACAGGCCACACAATAGACTGGACACAAACACAAATATTAGAGAACAACCACAACACATCTAAACGATGCCTGTTAGAGTCCTGGATGATACACAAGGAAACACACACACTAAACAGAGAACTTGGTACCTTACCCTCCACATACAGACAACTGCTTTAGCCTTCCCTACTTTCATGTTATTTATTTTTAGAAACTGAACTCGTATATAATATTATTCTTACATCATTTTATTATTTCTGTCTCATTATTATTCACATGTCACCATTATGTCACACATCATCACCTGTCAACGCATGCATGTAAAAGCACATCCACACACCCTGTATTTCATACCACTGACGAAGACAGCAGTGAGCTGTCGAAACGTTTGGAGCAAATAATCATTTGGCTAGTGAATTGCATTTAATTTTTCCCATGTGTTGGAATTGTAACTATAACTGATAAATAAATGATATTCATAGAAGGAGGACAATTCCCAAAAATGTAATGGATGCAATATTTGTGGGTATAAATAGAAATGTTCAGGTATACCAAATTATTAGTTTGTGAGTAGTATATAGTCACAGTGTTGGGAATAATGGCTTTAAAATTATGGTTGCCTTCTTAATGTACCGTTGGACAAATGAAGTTGCAGCAGTCAACATCTCTAACTGTATTTCCAACCCAACAGGAAAGGTCTCCCTCGATATTGATGTGGTCGGTGTTCCCGGTCCTGAATCGTATCGTCTAACTATCATCTAACTATCGTCAGTGGTTGAAATGACATTCAAGTCAGAAATGATCCTCATTTTGGTAATAGTGACACTTTACTCTAGTGCAGTTACTGCAGTCAACGTCTCTGACTGTCCTTCCAACTCAACAGGAAAGGTCTCCCTCGATATTGATGTGGTCGGTGTTCCCGGTCCTGAAGGAACCAAGGGAGATCAGGGAGGAATCGGCATCCAAGGAGTGAATGGGGCAGTGGTGAGAAGGGAATGAAAGGAGCTAGAGGCTATTCAGGTGATAGAGGACATGTTGGAGTTCCAGGTCATCCAGGAGCCATTGGTCCACATGGGTACCCTGGAGATACAGTACAGAGTGAATCAGGAACTCACACCACACATTGTACTTGATATCAACAAACATTACTACGTAGTATGCATACATGAGTAGTTTGATGTGAGTGGAACTGAAGTACACAGGAAATCATACAATTGTAGTGTGTCCACACACTTGTATGGTCTTGCTATACTCTGTACTCTGTGGGGTTCCAGGTCATCCAGGATGTGGAAGAACTGTGGATGTTGGTTGTTCCTCTCTGACATTTCCAATCGGATATAAATATGATCATATCTGTGGGCACGCTAGGAGATATCAAAAGGGATCATTGGATGCCTTCGGAACCTCTCAAGGGAAATCCATAGATGATGACTATGTAGATGGGATATCTATTACAAGAGGACGTCCTTGAAAACACGTGTGGACCTATGCTGCTGGAGTCCACGAGACCCATCATCCTGCTCAATATCGCTGTCCATGCTCACCTAATGGAGCCTCATTTGTACCAGGATTTGGGTTCTCTAACCCCAACTTGTATCACAATATTGAACATGGACGCCACTCAGTTGTGTTCACTTAAATTCATAATACCCATCATGCATAGATAGTAGATAGTCTACTTTATTGTACTTCATGTTACACTTACGTATGAGTACAGGCATACATACATATGTAGTGCATCCATAATCATTATGATATTGTTGAAATGATGATGGATCTCATGATAAAACAATTATTCCTAACCTGGTTTGGGAGACCATATGACTTCTGTGTGTTTCATGAGAAAACAAATAATGAAACACACAATAATGGGCTATTCTGGGCCACTGATAGAATTGTCCTCTGAGTGCAGACAACTAAGTACAGTAGGTAAAATTTGATGTAGCAAATCTGGGGTATTTCCTAAAGAACATTCTCCACCAGTGACAACATTGAGGTTATATGTCCTACATGATGGTAGTGCACATGTACAACTGTATGCTATATGCACTTTACCAGTACAGTACTGACATATGTGTACAACTGCACACTACACATGTTGTGCATATTTAATGGTCCATATGTTATGGAATTTGATGGAAAACATACAAGTGAAGTAGGCATATCAACTTTCAAACATCAAGGGATCACCACTGCACAACATAGTCTTCTTCATTCCAACCCGAAAGTGATACCATTGATCCCCATACCACTGTTCCCACAGAAAGTGTGTACACATCAACACAAAGAAGAGGTTCAACACTTGGTCTACTTCATGTTGTCAACTTGTACTTGTTCACATTACTATAGCAATATGGTAACTTATACACATCAGAAATGAAATTGAGAGGACACTGTACAAATTTGAGTATATAAAGAGTTGTCTGAAGCAGTAAATCTACTATCGTCAGTGGTTGAAATGACATTCAAGTCAGAAATGATCCTCATTTTGGTAATAGTGACACTTTACTCTAGTGCAGTTACTGCAGTCAACGTCTCTGACTGTCCTTCCAACTCAACAGGAAAGATCTCCCTCGATATTGATGTGGTCGGTGCAATGACATTAACACATTCATGAAAGATATCAAGTCAACATTCACCAAATGTGGATCTACAGCTTGAACTGGAGACGTGTTACATACATCGATACCACTCAGGGGACAACTTGTCCAGTTGGTCTTCGTGAGGTCACCAACAGTGCATTGAACAAGAGAGCATGTGGAAGAACTGTGAATGTTGGTTGTTCCTCTCTGACCTTCCCCAGTGGAGGAAGCTACACACACGTTTGTGGATGTGCTTGAGGATACCAGCACTTTACTACTGATGCCTTTCGTGCTTTTAATGGTAACACAATAAATGATGCATATGTCGATGGGCTATCCATTACTAGGGGCAGCCTCAGGAAGCACATATGGTTGTATGCTGCTGGACATAAGGAAAAATTGAATATAACTACTGACAACATTGAGGTCAGGTGTTGTTGCAATCAGAGTCAGTGGGATGAAGACATTTTCACTGACATTGTGGAGATATGGGTCTTGTAACAGTTAGGATAAAGGTACATGTATCAGGAACCCACACCACACATTGTACTTGATATCAACAAACATTACTATGTAGTATGCATACATGAGTAGTTTAATGTGAGTCGAACTGAAGTACACAGGAAATCATACAATTGTAGTGTGTCCACACACTTGTATGGTCTTGCTATACTCTGTACTCTCTTGAATAATGAGATTCATATGCGTTGGTTCAGTGAATCACTATAGGGTGAGCATGAATATCGTAATGTACAGTGATATTGAAGGACAAGTACAAATGACAACAGCTACAGTTCGGAGTCCACACAAAACACACAAACAAACCCAATCATTTGGTACAGTTTGGAATGATACATGTAATAAATATTAAGCCTGAATATCCTAATGTACGGTGTTATCAGAGGACACACTGACAGGTACAGACAGCACAGGTTGTGCTCAACATCAATACATGTGCACACAGGTGTGATGTAAGTGCAGTGAACATGTAGGTAGGGTATCAGTAACACACGATCATCAGGATATGTATGATATTTCCTAGCATAAGATACGTATGTGGTAGTTACAGTATTCTATTTGACAACAACATTACTGCTGGGAAAGGTTTGTTTTTGTGGTAATTGCACAATCAACCCAACTAATGGTACTGGATATCTAACTATATTCATAGAGGAATCCAACAGCTACTACACAGATAACATTACACCGCACAATTTCGGCAGAGGTTGTGGTGACTTACAACAACAGGTCTCCTGATATATAATCACTTACTTTCACACACTAGTCACACAGAAACACGAGAGGTCAGACAACATGTCTCCCTTATATTGATAATATACATTTGCACACATTAACATAACAACATTGTAACTTGCAATTGGATACTTATAAAATACCGAAATGATACTGTAGAGAGTTGAGTATAAAGAGTTGTCTGAAACAGTAGATCAGCTATCATCAGTGGTGTGTTAGTCAGTGGTTGAAATGACATTCAAGTCAGAAATGATCCTTATTTTGGCATTTGTGATACTCTACTCTAGTGCAGTTACTGCAGTCAACATCTCTGACTGTGTTACCAGTCCAGCAGGAAGGGTCACTCTTGATGTGGTCGGTGTTCCCGGTCCTGAAGGTCCCAAGGGAGATCAGGGAGGAATCGGCATCCAAGGAGTGAAGGGGGACAGTGGTGAGAAGGGAATGAAAGGAGCTAGAGGCTATTCGGGTGATAGAGGACCTATTGGAGTTCCAGGTCATCCAGGATTGACAGGAGAGCAAGGACACACTGGAGACAGAGGTCAAAAGGGACAGAAAGGAGAAACGGGAGCAATTGGTCAGTCGGGACTACCAGGAGCCATCGGTCCACGTGGGTACCCTGGAGACACAGTACTGAGTGAAGATGAATTCAGGAAAGTAACAAAAGTTGTACAAATGAACATTACTTATCAACTCAATGACATCAACACATTCATGAAAGATATCAAGTTGACATTCACCAAATGTGGGATCTACAGCTTGAACTGGAGACGCGTTACATACATCGATACCACTCAGGGGTCAACTTGTCCAGTTGGTCTTCGTGAGGTCACCAACAGTACATTGAACAAGAGAGCATGTGGAAGAACTGTGGATGTTGGTTGTTCCTCTCTGACCTTCCCCAGTGGAGGAAGCTACACACACGTTTGTGGACGTGCTCGAGGATACCGGTTCCACACTACAGATGGATTTCTTGGATATGGTGGTGGAACCACAATAGATACTACATACGTTGACGGATTGTCCATTACTAGGGGCAGTCCCAGGAAGCATATATGGTCGTATGCTGCTAATACAGATGGTTGTCACTGTCATTCTCAAGAATCTGAACATTTAAGACCTAACTTTGTTGGCAACGACTATTATTGCGAAGTAGGTAATTCTTGGGAAGATCCCCTCTGGGACGGAGAGGGGTGCACACAACCAGGGAACACTTGTTGTCAGAGATCTGGATGGTTTCACAAGGAGGTCCCTCCCACCACTGACAACATTGAGGTCAGGTGGTGCTGTGATCAGAATCAGAGAGATGAAGACTTCTACACTGACATTGTGGAGATATGGGTCTTGTAACAGTTAGCATAAAGGTACATGTATCAGGATCTCACACCACACATTGTACTTGATGTCAACGAACATTACTACGTAGTATGCATACATGAATAGTTTGATGTGAGTGGAACTGAAGTACACAGGAAATCATACAAGTGTAGTGTGTCTACACACTTGTATGATCTTCCTATACTCTGTATTCTCTGAAATAATGACCTTCATATACGTTGATTCAGTGAATTACTATATGACAACTGCACACCACACACACTGTACCAGTACAGTACTGACACACTTGTATAACTGTATACTACACACACTTTGCCAGTGCAGTACTGACACACTTGTACAACTCTATACTACACATATCATGCATATTCACAAAATGGCAAATAAATAGAAATGTTCAGGTATACCAAATTATTAGTTTGTGAGTAGTATATAGTCACAGTGTTGGGAATAATGGCCTTAAAATTATGGTTGCCTTCTTAATGTACCCTTGGACAAATGAAGTTGCAGCAGTCAACATCTCTAACTGTGTCACCAACCCAGCAGGAAAGGTCTCCCTCGATATTGATGTGGTCGGTGTTCCCGGTCCTGAAGGTCCCAAGGGAGATCAGGGAGGAATCGGCATCCAAGGAGTGAAGGGGGACAGTGGTGAGAAGGGAATGAAAGGAGCTAGAGGATATCCGGGTGATAGAGGACCTATTGGAGTTCCAGGTCATCCAGGAGCCATCGGTCCACGTTGGTACACTGGAGACACAGTACTGAGTGAAGATGAATTCGAGAGAGTAACACAAAGTATACAAATGAACGTTTCCTCTCAACTAAATGACATTAACACATTCATAAATGACATCAAGTCAACATTCACCAAATGTGGGATCTACAGCTTGAACTGGAGACGTGTCACATACATCGATACCACTCAGGGGTCAACTTGTCCAGATGGTCTTCGTGAGGTCACCAACAGTGCATTGAACAAGAGAGCATGTGGAAGAACTGTGGATGGTGGTTGTTCCTCTCTGACATTTCCAATTGGATATAAATATGATCATATCTGTGGGCACGCTAGGAGATATCAAAAGGGATCACTGGATGCCTTCGGAACCTCTCAAGGGAAATCCATAGATGATGACTATGTAGATGGGATATCTATTACAAGAGGACGTCCTTGAAAACACGTGTGGACCTATGCTGCTGGAGTCCACGAGACCCATCATCCTGCTCAATATCGCTGTCCATGCTCACCTAATGGAGCCTCATTTGTACCAGGATTTGTGGGCAATAATTACTACTGTGAAAATGGATTCGATATGTGGACAGATCCCTTGTGGGATGGGGCAGGTTGTAAAGCAGATGGGAACAAATGCTGTGATGAGTATGGCTGGTTCCACCGGAGCAATTTGTCAACATCTGATGACATAGAAGTACGTTGGTGTGGAAATGAAGATAGAGGCAATGAAGATGCGCTCACAGACCTCGTGGAGATATGGGTTCTTTAACCCCAACTTGTATCACAATATTAAACATGGATGCCACTCAATTGTGTTCACTTGAATTCAATGAATCATAATACGTATAATGCATAGATAGGAGATAGTCAAAATACTTTATTGTACATCATGTTACACTTACGAGTACAGGCATACGTACATATGTAGTGCATCCATAATCACTATGATATTGTTAAAATGATGATGGATCTCATGATAAAACAATTCCAAACCTGTTCATGGACCTGGTTTGGGAGACCAGATGACTTCTGTGTGTTTCATGGGAAAACAAATAATGAAACATACAATAATTGGCTATTCTGGGCCACTGATAGAATTGTCCTCTGAGTGCAGACAACTAAGTACAGTAGGCAACAAGTGCTGTAGCAAATCTGGGGTATTTCCTAAAGAACATTCTCCACCAGTGACAACAATGAGGTTATATGTCCTACATGATGGTAGTGCACATGTACAACTGTATGCTACACGCACTGTACATGTACCAGTGCAGTATTGACACACTTGTGCAACTGTACACTACACACACTGTACCAGTACAGTACTGACGCACTAGTACAACTCTACACTACACATGTTGTGCATGTTTACAAAGTGGTCCATATGTAATGGAATTTAATGGAAAACATCCAAGTGAAGTAGGCATATCAACTTTCAAACATCAAGGGATCACCACTGCACAACATAGTCTTCTTCATTCCAATGGGAAAGTGATACCATTGATCCCCATACCACTGTTCCCACAGAAAGTGTGTACACATCAACACAAAGAAGAGGTTCAACACTTGGTCTACTTCATGTTGTCAACTTGTACTTGTTCACATTACTATAGCAATATGGTAACTTACACACATGTAAAATGAAATTGAGAGGACACTGTACAAATTTGAGTATATAAAGAGTTGTCTGAAGCAGTAAATCTACTACTGTCAGTGGTTGAAATGACATTCAAGTCAGAAATGATCCTTATTTTGGCACTAGTGATACTCTACTCTAGTGCAGTTGCTGCAGTCAACGGCTCTGACTGTATTTCCAACCCAACAGGAAAGGTCTCCCTCGATATTGATGTGGTAGGTGTTCCCGGTCCCGAAGGCCCCAAGGGAGATCAGGGAGGAATCGGCATCCAAGGAGTGAAGGGGGACAGCGGTGAGAAGGGAATGAAAGGAGCTAGGGGTTATCCGGGAGAGAGAGGACCTGATGGTGTTCAAGGTCATCCAGGAGCCATGGGTCCACGTGGGTACCCTGGAGACACAGTACTGAGTGAAGATGAATTCAGGAAAGTAACACAAAGCATACAAAAGAACATTTTCTCTCAACTCGATGACATTAACACATTCATGAAAGATATCAAGTCAACATTCACCAAATGTGGGATCTACAGCTTGAACTGGAGACGCGTTACATACATCGATACCACTCAGGGGACAACTTGTCCAGATGGTCTTCGTGAGGTCAACGATAGTGCATTGAACAAGACAGCATGTGGAAGAACTGTGGATGTTGGTTGTTCCTCTCTGACCTTCCCCAGTGGAGGAAGCTACGCACACGTTTGTGGCCGTGCTCGAGGATACCAGCACTTTACTACTGATGGCTTTCGTGCTTTTGATGGTAACACGATTAATGATGCATATGTCGATGGACTATCCATTACTAGGGGCAGCCCCAGGAAGCACATATGGTCGTATGCTGCTGGACATCAGGAAAAATTTAATAAAAACCGATATCATTTTCAGTGTCCCTGTGCTGTGCCAGGATATAATAATACAAATAAAGCTCCCTTTGTTGGTGATGACTACTATTGTGAGAGTGGCTTTGATACTGTTTATCAACGTAGAATAGCATGGGAAGATCCCCTCTGGGACGGAGAGGGATGTACACAACCAGGGAACACTTGTTGTCAGAGATCTGGATGGTTTCACAAGGAGGTCCCTCCCACCACTGACAACATTGAGGTCAGGTGGTGCTGTGATCAGAATCAATGGGATGAAGACGTCTTCACTGACATTGTGGAGATATGGGTCTTGTAACAGTTAGCATAAAGGTACATGTATCAGGAACTCACACCACACATTGTACTTGATATCAATAAACATTACTACGTAGTATGCATACATGAGTAGTTTGATGTAAGTGGAACTGAAGTACACAGGAAATCATACAATTGTAGTGTGTCCACACACTTGTATGGTCTTGCTATACTCTGTACTCTCTTAATATTAATAATGAGATTCATATGCGTTGGTTCAGTGAATCACTATAGGGTGAGCACGAATATCATAGTGTACAGTGATATCGGAGGACATATATCACAAGTTATAGTTGTAGCCTGGTTAACAGTAACGAGTAACAGTACAATATCAATCATGCAATGAACTACATTACGCATGGCATTGTGCTAATGTCTTTTGCTATACTATATTGCCACTTAGTTAGTGAGTACCTGTGTTAGTACATGAACTCAACACTCCTGGTCTAGTGAATACACTTCAGAAGTAAATACAGATTTGGTGTGCCCTTCAAGGTATATACTCACTATAAGTAAGTTTGACTTATAAATTCAATATTCTTTAAAATAATATGACATGGTACATATTATATACATTATTATGGAACTGCATTGGTTATTCGTCGACTTGTATAATATATAATATAATTATAATAATAATAAAATTAAAGATTACAATTGCTACTGCATACAATATCTTGAAGATCTCACTGCAGCTATATATATAAATAGCTAGTTTACAGAGAAAGGTGTGACACTATTATAATAATAATTATTATATTATAATAATATTTATTTATTTATTTTATTTATATTGTGATAAAGTTCATTCTAGACTATGTATATTATATGCAATCTCAGTGTGTGCCTTATCAACAGATACAGTGTGTCTGTGTGTGATTTATAACAGATAGTTATTAGTGACCTTTTATGAGTACGAAAACCATGTGTTTCAGTAGCACATGTCGACCATTGGAGTCAGAGTCTTTGCTTGAGTGTCCTTATGAGATTGCTGTTGCTGAATTACTGAGTTGTTTGCTTGACACGTGCATTTGGTGGCCCTCGTGTACCAAAATTAGTGGTTTCGTGACATATATATGCAACATATGTATGAGAACTAAAAAACTTATAATAACATTATTATTAAGGAAGTTGTCCTATAACATGGTCATATAATTAAGGAGATACAGCACAGAGCAGCTGAGTGGCTAAGTAAATTATATGTACTGAGCACAGTTTCTAGCATTGACCTTACTCAGTAGAGGATCCGATCAACTATATATTATAATACAAATATAATATTATTATAACTGTAAGTCATAATAATTATGAGACTATATAATAACGTGGTACACAACATATATAGCTCCTGAGTTTAATAATTATACATAGTTGCAATTGGAAATTCAATGTAATTTGCCATGCAAATCAAAATTAATAAATTGATGCTTATTATATTATAACACAGCAAATTTCTGAGTTATTAATTGTGGTTTGCTGTAGCAATGCATAATATTATGTACAAGTCATAAAAATATAGTTAGGAAGTCCCGTGAATTGCAAGAACATTTGATAACAAGCTTTAATATAAGAACTGGTTTTGTGGGTCCAGCCCTAGCAGTTTGTTTCTACTTTATAATATCACTTTCAATTATTATAGTAACATTAGAGTATTAATAGAGTTCAATTAGGTAATTATAATACAGTGATTAAAATATAATACTATTATCGAAAATCTACCACTACATATGTGATAAACTAGACAATTGTAATAATTATCATAACCAAAAAGCAATAAGTACAATTCATTTCTGTACAGAAAGTTTAACATCTTACAAAGAGTACTTTAATCCTACCACAAGACTAGGGTGCTAAAGATGACAACTCTATGGTATTCCGACAATGGACTAATTTGAAACAACCTGCAGAGGAGGGAAGAGGAGAGGAAGAGAGTGAGTGAGGGAGGGAGGGGGGGGAGAAAGAAAGAGGGAAGAAAAGAGTACGAAGAGAGTTATTAAAATGCAGTTCACCAGGTGACAACTGTTTAGCGAGTAACACAACTTTATAATTTTCATTCTTAGACTAACACCAGGCTCTCACTGGTACACAACTCACGGTCACCCCTCACAAGTCAACCCATCACTTCAAGGTTTTCCCTCAACCCACCACTTCAAGCTCTCCTTGCTTGTTCTTCTTCGGTGGGCCTGGTTGTCCATTTATGAACAAGATGGTGCCTTGCTTACCCTTTGGAAGCTGATGTGTGAGCCTAATACAACAATAAACTGACAGTGAACATGACAAAAGTATGAGCAAACAGAAAAAAGTACATTAACACAAACAGTCTAGGCTCTATCAACCGACACACAGATATACACATTACTCACAATAGGATGTATACAAACATACAAGAAAGTATATTAGGCAAATGTGGGCATATGTGTAAGCACACATCAAGTACACACACACAACTGGATCAAGTCCACACAACCAGTGTAGGTACGTCATAGGTGTACGTACATCCATACCTGCTGGCGGACTCGATCTGGACATTGGAGATCCCACTGATGCGAACAAACTTGACAATGGTCTCAATGACGTGCTCCACCTCCACGATGAGGTCACCCTATCAGGGAAATCACGAGATAAACTACTCAGTAAAGCACACATAGGAACAGTACAGATCCTAACACACATGTATGTACGTTTGTAGGATGGAAGCTAAAAGTTAAATGTTTTGTATTGGTTTCACCGTGGAATAATGTTGATTGTGTATCCACTGGATCAACACATGCACACGTGTGCAAGCGTACTAAAGTACGTATGTACTGTATGAATGCTAGGATACACACACACACACACACACACACACACACACACACACACACACACACACACACACACACACACACACACACACACACACACACACACACCACACACCACACACCACACACCACACACACCACACACCACACGCACCTTTGCTTGTGGGCCATCAGATGGGAGTCTGAACACAATAAAACCATCATTCCCGGAGGTTACCGACAAACCGGTGATGTCAGAATACATCACAAGCTCCTTCAGTTTCCCTGACGGCTCGTACAACACCATGGACGAATCCGTAAAGTCTATGAGTCTTGGGCGTGGCTTGTAACCATGACGATCATATTTTGTACATGGGAAAGCAAACTATACGATAATGAAACAACAGTTCATCAGATCACAAGTAAGGAACTGGCACCTATAGTGTGTGTTTATACAATATGTTCACAAGTAGGGAACTGGCACCTATAGTGTGTGCTTATACAACACGTTCACAAAGTACTTGCTATATATTAATGTAGTGAACTTGAAAATGATGCTTGAGGAACTCGAAGGTAGGGTTTACTTGAGTACATATTGAATATCAACACACTGTGGAAACTCTAATCTTCACCATTTGCTGTACCTACGCACTCATGCATCCTTGATTATTGGACAAAATTTAAGGATGTACGTACATACAGTAATTAAACGTAACTGAGAATGTGATGTTTGTTTGGTGAAAGTGTGTTCTCAAGTGCAATCACTCACAGCTGCATGTCCAATGCCTGGTGATTTGGTTCGGACTGCTTGCTGAGCTTGGATGTCTGATTGGCCTGGATGTCACAAAGTATACATGCATATGGTTGAATTGATTTGTATATTGAGTGACTCTGTACATACATATGTACAGTATGTACATACATGCATACACAAGCAGATGTACACAAGCACACCAAGTACAACACACATTACACACACATACTACACTCACACATACACCAAACATATTTTCACACACGCACACACACACACACACACACACACTGTTACACACACGAACACACACAAACACAATACACACACAAACTTACTTAGATAGTTTGGTTTGTAGTATGGAGGCACACTAATCTCATAGCAGCTTTTCTTCCCTTTGAACAGCTGACTTGCCTCTAGCTTCATTTGCAGCTGTTCCTTACGTTCAGGGGAGATACTCCTCACATACTTTCGGACCATTAGTCTGTAGTAAACAGTTCTCAGGACTTCAGACGCAGGGGCACATGCTGGAGGAGGTGAGATCCACTTCTTGTCGAGGACGTTCTTCGGTAGATTCTGTGCTAGTGTGCTCAACCAATTCGTTCGTACAAACTGTAGAAATTCCTGGTTCTCGACACAGGGGGCTTGGTTGCGGGTGATGAAGCCTTTGATGAACCTGTGCATGTAAACAGCTCATACATGACTCTGTTCGCGTGCTCCTTATGTGGAGGTGGTCTTTAAAGAAGTGGACTTTATGTAGAGGGGTCATATGTACAGGGGTTGGTACAAAGAAGTGGTTATATGTAGAGGTAGTCGTTACGTGGAGGTGGTTTTATGTAGAGGTGGCTTTATGTAGAGGTGGTCTTTATGTAGAAGTGGTCTTCACATAGAGGTGGCTTTATGCAAAGGTAGTCCTTATGTAGAAGTGGTTATATGTAGAGGTGGCCTTTATGTCAAGATTGACCTATATATGAGTAGAGTTTATAGGCGGAGGTTGTCTTTGATTCCAATTTCGCTGTACGTACAATGCACTCACTTCCTCACAACCATTGCAGCTGCTCTGTATCTTGCAGCATATCTCTGAGCCAGGACCCTCTTCCAGTGTTTGGAGAAGACAATGGAAGCCTCCCTCAGCCGGAGGTAATTCTTACGCTGGATGTACATCCTCCACTGAGCAGTAACCGTGGTTACTGAAGAATACATAAAACAGACAAGGTATGTCAGACATCATTAGATATGAAGAGCTAGGTTGTAGTCCACACAAGAATGATTGAATCGAATAAGTGAGATAAAATGCAAAAATATGTATAATTTATACTGGACTATGTGTATCTACTCTGTATTGCCCACACTAGGATACAAGTTAGTTGTATTCTATTAACTACTGACTACATTGGGCTTCAGCACACCTACATATGGGCAGGATATATGTAACTAATAAAACATACAAATTCCATGAGTAGGGCTTCTAATGGGTATCACTGACAATCCAGAGTACACCAGGTGTGTACCACAGCTAACTGGAGTACACCAGGTGTGTACCATAGCTACCTGGAGTACACCAGGTGTGTACCACAGCTACCTGGAGTACACCAGGTGTGTACCACAGCTACCTGGAGTACACCAGGTGTGTACCATAGCTACCTGGAGTACACCAGGTGTGTACCATAGCTACCTGGAGTACACCAGGTGTGTACCACAGCTACCTGGAGTACACCAGGTGTGTGTCTCTGTGTAGTATAGTATCCTTGATGTATGCAATTGAAATTGCCTAAACATCAAAATGCTCGTGATAATGTCTGTAAGCCAACCAACTTAAATCATGCTTCCTCATTTGGAACTTGTCTTCTATGTCGAACAAACTTTGTGGGAATCTGATGAAGATTTTTGTCCTGGAATGAAGCAACAAGACAGGATTTGATATTGAGCAGTAGCACACAAACAAATACACACAAACAAACATGTACATACTAACACAACAAACAAATGCATATGCATACATGAACACACACACACACACACACACACACACACACACACACACACACACACACACACACACACACACACACAGACACAGACACACACACACACACACACACACACACACACACACACACACACACACACAGGCAGACATATTAGTGTATGCTCTAAATACAACTCACTTTCCTAGCTTGTACTGATCCGGGGTGAAGTCTACACTCTTACAAAGTGCTTCAACTCCATCTCTCACATTTCCAGTCCATTTTGGCCAGGTGGATGGACACAGGCTCTTGTACCTGTACAGCAGGGAGGAGTACAGACAGTATTTCATGTATATTATGCACTATGTACAGTACATAATACACTAAAACAAAGTACACGATCATGCATGCTTCATGCACACTGCACCGGAGTACATGATCACGTGAATATGCTTCAATGTAGTGTATCCCTTAAATAGTGAACATAATATAAAACAATCCACCAAAGGAGAACAATCCCACAAGGTTGACTGACCCGAAACACCGTGACAATCATGATAACGTTCAACAGGCAGTGGAACAGAGCAAGATATCAGTAGAGAGCTAATACATACACATACTGTGAATTTTTCAGAATACATACATATGGAATCCCTAGTACATCACAGCATTCATAGGGGAACAGGTGTAGAACAGGTGTAGAACAGGTGTACACCTCTAGGACAATGCAGTGCCAGTGAGGTGATTCCCAAGGATGCCCACTTCCTTTAGACACACTGAAATTCCAGGAAGAGACTAGGCACTTTGTCTACTTCATTTTATTATTTATAACATACATTTTATTATAGCAGTAACGGCATTTATCATATAAAAATTGAAATAAAACTGTGTGGAGTTGAGTATAAAGTTGTCTGAAGCAGTAGATCAGCTATCATCAGTGGTGTGCTAGTCAGTGGTTAGAATGAAAGTCAAGTCAGAAATGATGCTTATTTTGGGATTGGCGATACTCTACTCTAGTACAGTTACTGCAGTCAACGTCGCTGACTGTGTCACCAACCCAACAGGTAAAGTCTCCGTTGATATTAATGTGGTCGGTGTTCCCAGTCCTGAAGGTCCCAATGAAGATCAGGGTCCACGTGGGTACCTTGGAGACACTTCACAGTGTGAGAATATTAGGGAGGTAGAACAAACTGAACTCGATGACATCATCAAGTCAACATTCACCAAATGTGGGATCTACAGCTTGAACTGGAGACATGTTACATACATCGATACCACTCAGGGGACAAATTGTCCAGATTATCTTCTTCAGGCCTTCAACAGTGCATTGAACAAGAAAGC
This sequence comes from Chondrilla cf. caribensis, assembly GCA_964020155.1. NCBI lineage: Eukaryota > Metazoa > Porifera > Demospongiae > Chondrillida > Chondrillidae > Chondrilla > Chondrilla cf. caribensis. Next base: position 1,592,464 of record OZ026548.1, read on the forward strand.
TTGTGGAAGAACTGCAGAAATTGGTTGTACCAATTGGACCTACCCCAGTGGAGGAAGCTACACACACGTTTGTGGACGTGCTCGAGGATACCAGTTCTACACTACAGATGGATTAAGTAGATATGCTAATGGAGCCACAATAAATGATACATATGTCGATGGACTGTCCATTACTAGGGGCAGACCCAGGGAGCACATATGGTCGTATGTTGCCGGTCATCATGAAAAGGTAAGTAATAACATACTTAGTAGTCGGTGTCCCTGTGCTGGTTCTGGATATAATTATTCAAATAAAGCTCCCTTTGTCGATGATGACTACTATTGTGAGAGTGGTTTTGGCACTAAATCCGAAAACAAAATAGCGTGGGAAGATCCCCTCTGGGACGGGGAGGGGTGTATACTACCAGAGAACACTTGTTGTCAGAGATCTGGATGGTTTCATAAAGAGGTCCCTCCCACCACTGATAACATTGAGGTCAGATGGTGCTGTGATGAGTCAAGGGGAAATGAAGACTTCTACACTGACATTGTGGAGATATGGGTCATGTAACAGTTAGAATAAAGGTACATGTATCAGGAACTCACACCACACATTGTACTTGATATCAACAAACATTACTACGTAGTATGCGTACATGAGTAGTTTTTTGTGAGTGGAACTGAAGTACACAGGAAATCATACAATTGTAGTGTGTCCACACACTTTAATAATGACATTCATATGCGTTGGTTCAGTGAATTACTATATGACAACTGCACACCACACACTGCACCAGTACAGTACTGACACACTTGTACAACTGTACACTACACATGTGGTGAATAATCACAAATGGTCCATAGGATATCAAATTTAACGGATAACATCAGAGTACACTAGGTATATCGACTTTCAAACATTAAGGGATCATCATCAACCACAAACCAGTGATAGTTCATCACAGCACCTACATACACCACAGTATACTGACATACACATCATATAATACAACAGTATACACACAGAGTACATCAATCAATTTAGCAAATTCACTCAACTAGCTGGATATTGTGACTGCACAACAAAGTATTCTTTATTCAAATTATGATAATGTATGCTTCATGCACACTACACTGGGTACTTGATCAAGAAGTATGCTTCAATGTAGTGTAGCCCTTAAATAGTGAACATGCTAAAAAAACCATCCACCAAAACAGAACAATCACACATGGTTGACTGACCAGAAACACCCTGACAGTCATAATAATGTTCAACAGGCAGTGGAACAGAGCAAGTTACCAGTAGAACAGAGCAAGATACCAGTAGAGAGCTTATACACACACATACTGTGAATATACAGAATACATGCATATGGAATCCCTAGTACATCACAGCATTCATAGGGGAACAGGTGTAGAACAGGTGTACACCTCTAGGACAATGCAGTGCCAGTGAGGTGATTCCCAAGGATGCCCACTTCCTTTGAACTCTTCCAGGAAGAGACTAGATACTTGGGGCCTACAGTGAGGCCATTCACAAAGATTCCCACTACCTTTAGACACACTGAAATTCCAGGAAGAGACTAGGCACTTTGTCTACTTCATTTTATTATTGATAACATACATTGCACACATTAACAATAATGGCATTTATACATGATATAAAATATTGAAAGGAAACTGTATGGAGATGAGTAAAAAAGAGTTGTCTGAAGCAGTAAATCAGCTATCATAAGTGGTGTGTTAGTCAGCGGTTGAATTGACATTCAAGGTGGAAATGATCCTTATTTTGGCATTTACGATACTCTACTCTGGTTCAGCTGAACTCAATGACATCAACACATTCTTAAAGACATCAAGTCAACATTCACTAAATGTGGGATCTACAGCTTGAACTGGAGACGTGTTACATACATCGATACCACTCAGGGGACAACTTGTCCAGAACAAGAGAGCATGTGGAAGAACTGTGAATGTTGGTTGTTCCTCGCTGATCTTCCCCAGTGGAGGAAGCTACACACATGTTTGTGGACATGCTTGAGGATACCGCGGTTCCACACTACGGATGGATTTCATGCACTTTGTAGCAATGCAATTAATAATGCATATGTCGATGGACATTACATCATTATATCCATTACCAGGGGCAGCCCGAGGAAGCACAAATGGTCACATACTGCCGGTATTCACGAAAGTACACATTCCAAGACACAATAAAAATTCCAGTGTCCTTGTGCTGTGTCAGGAAATAATAATACAAATAACGCTCCCTTTGTTGGTGATGACTACTATTGTGAGAGTGGTTTTGTCCACAGGCAAAGAGCGTTTAGCATAGACAGACCCTCTCTAGGAGGGGGAGGGGTGTATACAACCAAAGAATACTGGACTCAAGAATATCTGCCATTTTTCCCACGAGCACAACACACTCAGCATCAGACCAGTACTGGCACATGTGTACAATTATATACACTACACAACACATACATTGCATATTAAACAATCCAGTACCAATAGATTTTCACAAAGGGATCCATAAGATATGAATTTCAAATAGGAAACAGTCCCTTCCTTTGGTTAGTTCACATTGTGAACAACATTACTAAGACAACTTTTATTTCCTACAGTAAATACAGTAATACTTGAGTATTGGGATCCACAACAAACAATGATGCAATGTGGACCTAAATCACAGTATACCTATGTTGTGGGTCTAACAGTCTACACCCAGATTACATTACACCATTCAATTTTACAGGTTCACTGTCAAGTATGTGTTGGAATTGTAACTATAACTGATAAATAAACGATATTCATAGTCACAGAGGTACACTTCTGGGTTATGAATATTCCAGCAAGGCATCAACTGAAGGTGCCCAGTTCTGCCCAGATGAGCATTACAAAGACAACTTGAGGGTGTCCTGTTTACAAAGGACAATCCCCAGAAATGTAATCGTTGCAATATTTGTGGGTATAAATAGAAACATCCAGGTATACCAAATTATTAGTTTGTGAGTAATATATAGTCACAGTGTTGAGAATAATGGCTTTAAAATTATTTCTTACAATTATGGTTGCCTTCTTAATGTACCGTTGGACAAATGAAGTTGCAGCAGTCAACATCTCTAACTGTGTTACCAACCCAACAGGAAAGGTCTCCCTCGATATTGATGTGGTCGGTGTTCCCGGTCCTGAAGGTCCCAAGGGAGATCAGGGAGGAATCGGCATCCAAGGAGTGAAGGGGGACAGTGGTGAGAAGGGAATGAAAGGAGCTAGAGGCTATTCGGGAGAGAGAGGACCTATTGGAGTTCCAGGTCATCCAGGAGCCATCGGTCCACGTGGGTACCCTGGAGACACAGTACTGAGTGAAGATGAATTCAGGAAAGTAACAAAAACTGTACAAATGAACATTTCCTCTCAACTCAATGACATAAACACATTCTTAAAAGATATCAAGTCGACATTTACCAAATGTGGGATCTACAGCTTGAACTGGAGACGTGTTACATACATTGATACGACTCAGGGGACAACTTGTCCAGATGGACTTCTTGAGATCACCAACAGTACATTGAACAAGACAGCATGTGGAAGAACTGTGGATGTTGGTTGTTCCTCTCTGACCTTCCCCAGTGGAGGAACCTACACACACGTTTGTGGACGTGCTCGAGGATACCAGTTCTACACTAATGATGCCTTTGCTGCATATTATGGTAACACAATAAATGATGCATATGTTGATGGACTATCCATTACTAGGGGAAGCCCCAGGAAGCACATATGGTCTTATACTTCCGGATATTACGAAAGGCTACATGGTGACGGACATCCAATTCAGTGTCCCTGTGCTGGTCCTGGATATAATTCTCGGAACAAAGCTCCCTTTGTTGGTGAGGACTACTATTGTGAGAGTGGCTTTGGCACTATCATGGAAGAAAGAATAGCGTGGGAAGATCCCCTCTGGGACGGGGAGGGGTGTACACAACCAGAGAACACTTGTTGTCAGAGATCTGGATGGTTTCATAAAGAGGTCCCTACCACCACTGACAACATTGAGGTCAGATGGTGTGGCGATGAGTCTAGGGCAAACGAAGACGTCTACACTGACATTGTGGAGATATGGGTCTTGTAACAGTTAGCATAAAGGTACATGTATAAGGAACTCACACCACACATTGTACTCGATATCAACAAACATTACTACGTAGTATGTATACATGAGTAGTTTGATGTGAGTGGAACTGAAGTACACAGGAAATTATACAATTGTAGTGTGTCCACACATTTTTATGGTCTTGCTTTACTCTGTACTCTCTTTAATAATGACATTCATATGCGTTGGTTCAGTGAATTGCTATAGGGCAAGCATGAATATATGGCAAATGCACACCGCACACATTTTACCCACACAGTACTGACACATATGTACAACTGCATGTACACTACACACACTGTGCCAGTAAAATATTGACACACTTGTACAATTGTATGCTACATCCTAGTGTGGAAATGAAGATAGAGGCAATGAAGATGCGCTCACAGACCTCGTGGAGATTTGGGTTCTGTAACCCAAACTTGTATCACAATATTAAACATGGATGCCACTCAGTTGTGTTCACTTAAATTCATAATACGTATAATGCATAGATAGGAGATAGTCAAAATACTTTATTGTACATCATGTTACACATACGAGTACAGGCATACGTACATATGTAGTGCATCCATAATCATGATTATGATATTGTTAAAATGATGATGGATCTCATGATAAAACAATTCCAAACCTAGCTGTTCATGGACCTGGTTTGGGAGACCAGATGACTTCTGTGTGTTTGATGGAAAAACAAATAACGAAACACACAATAATGGGCTATTCTGGGCCACTGATAGAATTGTCCTCTGAGTGCAGACAACTAAGTACAGTAGGCAACAATTGCTGTAGCAAATCTGGGGTATTTCCTAAAGAACATTCTCCACCAGTGACAACAATTAGGTTATATGTCCTACATGATGGTAGTGCACATGTACAACTGTATGCTACACGCACTGTACCAGTACAGTACTGACACACCTGTACAACTGTACACTACACACACTTTACCAGTACAGTTCTGACGCACTAGTACAACTCTACACTACACATGTTGTGCATGTTTACAAAGTGGTCCATATGTAATGGAATTTAATGGAAAACATCCAAGTGAAGTAGGCATATCAACTTTCAAACATCAAGGGATCATCACTGCACAACATAGTCTTCTTCATTCCAACGGGAAAGTGATACCATTGATCCCAATACCTCTGTTCCCACAGAAAGTGTGTACACATCAACACAAAGAAGAGGTTAAACACTTGGTCTACTTCATTTGTCAAGTTGTATTTGTTCACATTACTATAGCAATATGGTAACTAACACACATGTAAAATGAAATTGAAAGGACACTGAACAAATTTGAGTATATAAAGGGTTGTCTGAAGCAGTAAATCTACTATTTTCAGTGGTTGACATGACATTCAAGTCAGAAATGATCCTTTTTTTGGCACTAGTGATACTCTACTCTAGTGCAGGTACTGCAGTCAACGTCTCTGACTGTGTCACCAACCCAACAGGAAAGGTCTCCCTCGATATTGATGTGGTCGGTGTTCCCGGTCCTGAAGGTCCCAAGGGAGATCAGGGAGGAATCGGCATCCAAGGAGTGAAGGGGGACAGTGGTGAGAAGGGAATGAAAGGAGCTAGAGGTTATCCGGGTGATAGAGGACCTATTGGAGTTCAAGGAGATCCAGGAGCCATCGGTCCACGTGGGTACCCTGGAGACATAGTACTGAGTGAAGATGAATTCAGGAAAGTAACAAAAACTGTACAAAAGAACATTTCCTCTCAACTCAATGACATTAACACATTCATAAAAGACATCAAGTCAACATTTACCAAATGTGGGATCTACAGCTTGAACTGGAGACGTGTTACATACATCGATACCACTCAGGGGACAACTTGTCCAGTTGGTCTTCGTGAGGTCACCAACAGTGAATTGAACAAGAGAGCATGTGGAAGAACTGTGAATGTTGGTTGTTCCTCTCTGATCTTCCCCAGTGGAGGAACCTACACACATGTTTGTGGACGTGCTCGAGGATACCAGCACTTTACTACTGATGCCTTTCGTGCTTTTGATGGTAACACGATTAATGATGCATATGTCGATGGACTATCCATTACTAGGGGCAGCCCCAGGAAACACATATGGTCGTATGCTGCTGGACATCAGGAGAAATTTAATAAAAACCGATATCATTTTCAGTGTCCTTGTGCTGTGCCAGGATATAATAATACAAATAAAGCTCCCTTTGTTGATGATGACTACTATTGTGAGAGTGGCTTTGATACCGCTGAATGTAGAATAGCATGGGAAGATCCCCTCTGGGACGGGGAGGGGTGTACACAACTAGGGAACACTTGTTGTAAGAGATCTGGATGGTTTCATAAAGAGGTCCCTCCCACCACTGACAACATTGAGGTCAGGTGGTGCTGTGATCAGAATCAGAGAGATGAAGACGTCTTCACTGACATTGTGGAGATATGGGTCTTGTAACAGTTAGCATGAAGGTACATGTATCAGCTAGGAACTCACACCACACATTGTACTTGATATCAACAAACATTACTACGTAGTATGCATACATGAGTAGTTTGATGTGAGTGGAACTGAAGTACACAGGAAATCATATAATTGTAGTGTGTCCACACATTTGTATGGTCTTGCTATACTCTGTACTCTCTTAATATTAATAATGAGATTCATATGCATTGGTTCAGTGAATCACAGACTACAGGGTGAGCATGAATATCATAGTGTACAGTGATATCAGAGGACATATATCACAAGTTATAGTTGTAGCCGGGTTAACAGTAACAAGTAACTGTACAATAACATGCAATCATGCAATGAACTACATTACACATGGCATTGTGCTAATGTTGTGTGCTATAGTATATTGCTACTTAGTTAGTGAGTACCTGTGTTAGTACATGTGCATGCACACTCCTGGTCTAGTGAATACACATCACTCAGTCCCTATAGCACATGTACACTGTCAACCAGTACTGATAGTAAGTACCTCAGATAAGAAGTAAATACAGATTTGGTGTGCCCTTCGGTATATACTCACTATAATTAAGTTTGACTTATAATATAAATTAGATATTCTTTAAAATGATATGACATTGTATACATTATAATATACATTATTATGGAGCTGCATGGATTATTCAACTTGTATAATATAATATATATATAATAATGTAATAAAATTAAAGATTACAATAACTACTGCATATAATATCTTGAAGATCTCACTGCAGCTATATACTGTAGCTAGTTTACAGAGAAAGGTGATGTGACATTATAATATGTAATAATTATTATAATAATATTAATTCATTTATATATTTATTGATGATAAAGTTCATTCTAGACTATGTGGTTATATAATAATATGCAACATCAGTGTGCCTTATCAACAGATACAGTGTGTCTGTGTGTGATTTATAAGAGATAGTTATTAGTGACCTTTTATGAGTATGAAAACCATGTGTTTCAGTAGCACATGTCGACCATTGGAGTCAGAGTCTTTGCTTGAGTGTCCTTATGAGATTGCTGTTGCTGAATTACTGAGTTGTTTGCTTGACGCATGCACTCGTGTACTAAAATTAGCAGTTTTGTGACATATTATTTAGATAACATATAGGTATCATATGAGAACTAAAAAAGCTTATAATAGCATTATTAAGGAAGTTTTCCTATAACATGCATATAATTAAGGACATACAGCACAGAGCAGGTGAATGGCTAAGTAGATGTACTGAGTACAGTTTCTAGCATTGCACCTTACTCAGTAGAGGATCCGACTATATGCTATTATAATATGTATTATAACTGTAAATTAAAATTATTATGAGACTTTTATAATATATAACATGGTACACAACCTATAGCTCCTGAGTTACAAATATATTATAGTTGCATGTAATTTGTCATGCAAATCAAATAAATTGATGGCTATTATATATTATAACACAGCAAATTTCTGAATTATATACTTGCTTGCTTTCTGTAGCAATGCACAATATTATGTATATACAAGTCATAATATAGTTAGCAAGTTTCGTGAAAGAACATTTGATAACAATTTAAGCTATAAGAACTGGTTTTGTGGGTCCAGCCCTAGCAGTTTGTTTCTACTTTATAATATCACTTTCAATAGTAACATTAGAGTATTAATAGAGTTCAATTAGGTAATTATAATACAGTGATTAAAATATAACACTATTATCAAAAACCTACCACTACATATGTGATAAACTAGACAATTATAATAATTATCATAACCAAAAAGCAATAAGTACAATTCATTTCTGTACAGAAAGTTTAACGTCTTACAAAGAGTACTTTAATCCTACCACAAGACTAGGGTGCTAAAGATGACAACTCTATGGTGTTCTGACAATGGACTAATTTGAAACAACCTGCAGAGGAGGGAAGGGGAGAGGGGGAGAGTGAGTGAGCGAGTGAGGGGACGGAGAGAGAGACATGGATGGTGGGAGGGAGGGAGAGGGTGAGAGAGAGAGAGGAAGGGAGGGAGGGAGAGAGATGGTTGGTGGGAGTGAGCGGACGGAGAGAGAGACATGGATGGTGGGAGAGAGGGTGAGAGAGAGAGAGAGATGGTTGGTAGAAGGGAGGGAGGGATGTGGAGAGAGTTGGACGATGGGATAGAGAGAAGTCAAAGGAAGGAAGAGAGAGGAAACAGTGATGGTGGAGGGGGGGGGGGGAAAGAGTGAAGAAAAGAGTACAGAGAGAGTTATTAAAATGTAGTTCACCAGGTGTTCAGCAAGTAACACAACTTTATAATTCTCATTCTTAGACTAACACCAGACTCTCACTGGTACACAACTCACGGTCACCCCTCACAAGTCAACCCATCACTTCAAGGTTTTCAAGCAACCCACCACTTCAAGCTCTCCTTGCTTGTTCTTCTTTGGTGGGCCTGGTTGTCCATTTATGAACAAGATGGTGCCTTGCTTACCCTTTGGAAGCTGATGTGTGAGCCTAAGACAACCATAAACTGACAGTGAACATGACAAATGTATGAGCAAACAGAAAAAAGTACATTAACACAAACAGTCTAAACTCTATCAACTGACACACGAAAATACACATTACTCACAATAGGATGTATACAAACATACAAGAAAGTATATGCAAATGTGGGCATACATGTAAGCACACATCAAGTACACACACACAACTGGATCAACTCCACACAACCAGTGTGGGCACGTCATAGGTGTATGTACATCCATACCTGCTGGCGGACTCGATCTGGACATTGGAGATCCCACTGATGCGAACAAACTTGACAATGGTCTCAATGATGTGCTCCACCTCCACGATGAGGTCACCCTATCAGGGAAAGCACGAGAAAAACTACTCAGTAAAGCACACACAGGAAGAGTACAGTATGTACAGTACAGAACAGTACAGTACAGACCCCAACACACATGTATGTATGATGCTTGTAGGCAGAGAGCTAAAAGTTGAATGTTTTGTATTGTTTTCACCTTCGTGTTCACTGTGTATCCACTGCTTCAACACATGCTCACATGTGCAAGTGTACTAAAGTACGTATGTACTGTATGAATACTCACACACACACACACACACACACACACACACACACACACACACACACACACACACACACACACACACACACACACCTTTGCTTGTGGGCCATCAGACGGGAGTCTGAACACGATAAAACCATCATTACCAGAGGTTACTGACAAACCGGTGATGTCAGAATACATCACAAGTTCCTTCAGCTTCCCTGACGGCTCGTACAACACCATGGACGAATCTGTAAAGTCTATGAGTCTTGGGCGTGGCTTGTAACCATGACGATCATATTTCGTACATGGGAAAGCAAACTATACGATAATGAAACAACAGTTCATCAGATCACAAGTAAGGAACTGGCACCTATAGTGTGTGCTTATACAATATGTTCACAAGTAGGGAACTGGCACCTATAGTGTGTGCTTATACAATATGTTCACAAGTAGGGAACTGGCACCTATAGTGTGTGCTTATACAATATAGTCACAAGTAGGGAACTGGCACATATAGTGCATGCATATACAACATGTTCACAATGTACTTGCTATATACTAATGTATTGAACTTGAAAATGATGCTTGAGGAACTTGAAGGTGGGGGTTACTTGAGTACACATTGAATACCAACACACTGTGGAAACTTCTTCACCATTTGTTGTACTTACGCACTCATGCATCCTTGATTTTTGGACAAAATTTAAGGACGTACATATTATGTACAGTAATTAAATGTAACCGAGAATGTGACGTTAGTTTGGCGAAGTGTGTTTTCAAGTGCAATCACTCACAGCTGCATGTCCAATGCCAGGTGATTTGGTTCGGACTGCTTGCTGAGCTTGGATGTCTGTTTGGCCTGGAAGTCACAAAGTATACATGCATATGGTTGAATTGATTTGTATATTGAGCAACTGTGTGCATACATACGCATGCACAGTATGTACATACATGCATACACAAGCAGATGTACACAAGCACACCAAGTCCAACACACAATACAACACACATAATACACACACATACACTGTTACACACACAAACACACACACACACACACACACACACACACACACACACACACACACACACACACACACACAATACACACACGCACGCACACACACACACACACACACACACACACACACACACACACACACACACACACACACACACACACACACACACAATACACACACAAACTTACTTAGATAGTTTGGTTTGTAGTAAGGAGGCACACTAATCTCATAGCAACTTTTCTTCCCTTTGAACAGCTGACTTGCCTCTAGCTTCATTTGCAGCTGTTCCTTACGTTCAGGGGAGATACTCCTCACATACTTTCGGACCATTAGTCTGTAGTAAACAGTTCTCAGGACTTCAGATGCAGGGGCACATGCTGGAGGAGGTGAGATCCACTTCTTGTCGAGGACGTTCTTCGGTAGATTCTGTGCTAGTGTGCTCAACCAATTTGTTCGTACAAACTGTAGAAATTCCTGGTTCTCGACACAGGGGGCTTGGTTGCGGGTGATGAAGCCTTTGATGAACCTGTGCAAGTAAACAGCTCATACATGACTCTGTTCCTGTGCTCCTTATGTGGAGGTGGTCTTTGAAGAAGTGGACTTTATGCAGAGGGGTCATATGTACAGGGGTTGGTACAAAGAAGTGGTTGTATGTAGAGGTAGTCATTATGTGGAGGTGGTTTTATGTAGAGGTGGTCATAATGCAAAGGTAGTCTTTATGTAGAAGTGGTTTTATGTAGAGGTGGCTTTATGTAGAGGTGGCTTTATGCAAAGGTAGTCTTGATGTAGAAGTGGTTTTATGTAGAGGTGGCCTTGATGTCAAGATTGATCTATTATATGAGTAGAGTTTAGGTGGAGGTTGTCTTTGATTCCAATTTCACTGTACGTACAACGCACTCACTTCCTCACAACCATTGCGGCTGCTCTGTATCTTGCAGCATATCTCTGAGCCAGGACCCTCTTCCAGTGTTTGGAGAAGACAATGGAAGCCTCCCTCAGCTGGAGGTACTTCTTACGCTGGATGTACATCCTCCACTGAGCAGTAACCGTGGTTACTGAAGAATACATAAAACAGACAAGGTACGTAGACATCATTAGATATGAAGAGCTAGGTCGTAGTCCACACAAGAATGATTCAATCGAATAAGTGAGATAAATTGCAAAAATATGTATAATTTATACTGGACTATGTGTATCTACTCTGTATTGCCCACACTAGGATACAAGTTAGTTGTATTCTATTAACTACTGACTACATTGGGCTTCAGTGCACCTACATATGTGGGCAGGATCTATGTAACTAATAAAACATATAAATTCCATGAGTAGGGGTTCTAATGGGTATCACTGACAATCCGAGTACACCAGGTGTGTACCACAGCTACCTGGAGTACACCAGGTGTGTGTCTCTGTGTAGTGTACTATTCTCAGTGAATGCAATTGAAATTGCCTAAACATCAAAATGTTCATGATAATGTCTGTAAGTCAACCAACTTAAATCATGCTTCCTCATTTGGAACTTGTCTTCTATGTCGAACAAACTTTGTGGGAATCTGATGAAGATTTTTGTCCTGGAATGAAGCAACAAGACAGGATTTGATATTGAGCAGTAGCACACAAACAAATACACGCAAACAAACAGGTACATACTAACACAACAAACAAATGCATATGCATACATGAACACACACACACAGACACACAGACACACACACACACAGACACACAGACACACACACACACACACACACACACACACACACACACACACACACACACACACACACACATACACACACACACACACACACACACACACACACACACACACACACACACACGCACGCACGCACGCACGCACACACACACACACACGAACACACACAGGCGCACATATTAGTGTATGTTCTAAATACAACTCACTTTCCTAGCTTGTACTGATCCGGGGTGAAGTCTACACTCTTACAAAGTGCCTCAACTCCATCTCTCACATTTCCAGTCCATTTTGGCCAGGTGGATGGACATAGGCTCTTGTACCTGTACAGCAGGGAGGAGTACAGACAGTATTTCATGTATATTATGCACTATGTACAGTATACAATACACTAAAACACAGTACACAATCATGCATGCTTCGTGCACACTACACTGGAGTACATGATCATGTGAATATGCTTCAATGTAGTGTAGCCATTAAATAGTGAACATAATATAAAGCAATCCACCAAAAGAGAACAATCACACAAGGTTGATCGACCCGGGACACCCTTATAGTCATGATAATGTTCAACAGGCAGTGGAACAGAGCAAGATACCAGTAGAGAGCTAATACACATACATACTGTGAATATACAGAATACATACATATGGAATCCCTAGTACATCACAGCATTCATAGGGGAACAGGTGTAGAACAGGTGTACACCTCTAGACCAATGCAGCTCCAGTGAGGTCATTCTCAAGGATGCCCACTTCATTTAGACACACTGAAATTCCAGGAAGAGACTAGGCACTTTGTCTACTTCATTTTATTATTGATAACATACATTTTATTATTATAGCAGTAACGGCATTTATCTTATAAAAATTGAAATAACAATATGTGGAGTTGAGTATAAAAGTTGTCTTAAGCAGTAGATCAGCTATCATCAGTGGTATGTTAGTCAGTGTTTAGAATAAAAGTCGAGTCAGAAATGATGTTTTTTTTGGGATTGGCGATACTCTACTCTAGTGCAGTTACTGCAGTCAACGTTGCTGACTGTGTCACCAACCCAACAGGCAAAGTCTCTGTTGATATTAATGTGGTTGGTGTTACTGGTCCTGAAGGTCCCAATGAAGATCAAGGTCCACGTGGGTACCTTGGAGACACTTCACAGTGTGAGAATATTAGGAAGGTAGAACAAACTGAACTCGATTACATCATCAACTCAACATTCACCAAATGTGGGATCTACAGCTTGAACTGGAGACGTGTTACATACATCGATACCACTCAGGGGACACGTTGTCCAGATGGTCTTCATGAGGTCAACGACAGTGCATCGAACAAGAGAGCATGTGGAAGAACTGTGGATGTTGGTTGTTCCTCTCTAAACTTCTCCAGTGGAGGAAGCTACACACACGTTTGTGGACGTGCTCGAGGATACCAGTTCTACACTACTGATGCCTTTGCTGCTATTAACAGTACCAGTAACATTAATGATGCATATGTTGATGGACTATCCATTACTAGGGGCAGCCCCAGGAAGCACATATGGTCGTATGTTGCTGGACATCATGAAAAGATACAATCAAATGGTGATCCTCTTAAAAGTCAGTGTCCCTGTGCTGGTTCTAAAAATGGTCCTCCCTTCTTCAAAGCTTCCTCCTTTGTTGGTGAGGACTACTATTGTGAGAGTGGTTTGGTCACTATTTCTAAAGAAATAGCATGGGAAGATCCCCTCTGGGACGGAGAGAGGTGTACACAACCAAAGAACACTTGTTGTAAGAGATCTGGATGGTTTCATAAAGAGGTCCCCACCACCACTGACAACATTGAGGTCAGGTGGTGTTGTGATGAGGAAAGGGAAAATGAAGATGTCTACACTGACATTGTGGAGATATGGGTCATGTAACAGTTAGCATAAAGGTACATGTATCAGGAACTCACACCACACATTGTACTTGATATCAACAAACATTACTACATAGTATGTATACATGAGTAGTTTGATGTGAGTGGAACTGAAGTACATAGGAAATCATACAATTGTAGTGTGTCCACACACTTGTATGGTCTTGCTATACTCTGTACTCTCTTTAATAATGACATTCATATGCGTTGGTTCAGTGAATTGCTATATGTAATATGACAACTGCACACCACACACACTGTGCCAGTACAGTACTGACACACTTGTACAACTGTACACTACACGTGTGGTGAATAATCACAAAATGGTCCATAGGATATCAAATTTAACGGATAACATCAGAGTACAGTAGGTATATCAACTTTTAAACATTAAGGGATCATCATCAACTACAAACCAGTGATATTACAATACAGCACCCGTACCTACATACACCACAGTGTACTGATATACACATCAAATAATACAACAGTATACACACAGAGTACATCAATCAATTTAGCAAATTCACTCAACCAGTTGGATATTGTGACTGCACAACACAGTATTCCTCACTCCAATTATGATAATGCATGCTTCACGCACGCTACACTGGGTACTTGATCAAGACGTACGTATGCTTCAATGTAGTGTAGCCATTAAATAGTGAACATGCTAAAAAAATCAACCAAAACAGAACAATCACACAAGGTTGATCAACCCAGAAACACCCTGATAGTCATGATAACGTTCAACAGGCAGTGGAACAGAGCAAGATACCAGTAGAGAGCTAATACACATACATACTGTGAATATACAGAATACATACATATGGAATCCCTATGTACATCACAGCATTCATAGGGGAACAGGTGTAGAACAGGTGTACACCTCTAGGACAATGCAGCTCCAGTGAGGCCATTTCCAAGTATGCCCACTTCCTTTGAACTCTTCCAGGAAGAGACTAGATACTTGGGGCCTACGGTGAGGTAATTCCCAAGGATGCCCACTTCCTTTAAATACACTGAAATTCCAGGAAGAGACTAGGCACTTGGTCTACTTCATTTTATATTGACAACATGCATTACACACATTAATATAACAATAATGGCATTTATACATGATATGAAATATTGAAAGGAAACTGTATGGAGATGAGTAAAAAAGAGTTGTCTGAAGCAGTAAATCAGCCATCATCAGTGGTGTGTTAGTCAGTGGTTGAAATGACATTCAAGTCAGAAATGATCTTTATTGTGGCATTTACAATATTCTACTCTAGTTCAACTGAACTCAATGACATCAACACATTCTTAAAAGACATCAAGTCGACATTCACCAAATGTGGGATCTACAGCTTGAACTGGAGATGTGTTACATACATCGATACCACTCAGGGGACAACTTGTCCAGATGGTCTTCGTGAGGTCACCAACAGTGCATTGAACAAGAGAGCATGTGAAAGAACTGTAGATGTTGGTTGTTCCTCTCTGACCTTCCCCAGTGGAGGAAGCTACACACACGTTTGTGGACGTGCTCGAGGATACCGGTTCCACACTACGGATGGATTTCATGCACTTTGTAGCAATGCAATTAATAATGCATATGTCGATGGACATTACATCATTACATCCATTACCAGGGGCAGCCCGAGGAAGCACAAATGGTCACATGCTGCCGGTATTCACGAAAGTACACATTCCAAGACACAATACTTCAAAATTCCAGTGTCCTTGTGCTGTGCTAGGATATAATAATACAAATAAAGCTACCTTTGTTGGTGATGACTACTATTGTGAGAGTGGCTTTGTCCACAGGCAAGAGCGTTTAGCATAGACAGACCCTCTCTAGGAGGGGGAGGGGTGTATACAACCAAAGAATACTTGACTCAAGAATATCTCCCATTTTTCCCCACTTGCACAACACACTCAGTATCGGACCAGTTTATGTGTACAATTATATACACTACATAACACACACAATACAATGCATTTTTACAATCCAATACCAATAGTTTTTCACAAAGGGGTCCATAAGATATCAATTTCAAATAGGAAACAGTCCCTTCCTTTGGTTAGTTCACATTGTGAACAACATTACTAAGACAACTTTTATTTCCTACAGTAAGTACAGTAATACTTGAGTATTGGGATCCACAACAAACAATGATGCAATGTGAACCCAAATCACAGTATACCTATGTTGAAGGTCTACAGTCTACACCCAGATTACATTACACCATTCAATTTTACAGGTTCACTGTCAAGTATGTGTTAGAATTGTATAATAACTATAACTGATAAATAAATGATATTCATAGTCAAGAGGTACACTTCTGGATTATGAATATTCCAGCAAGGTATCAACTGAAGGTGCCAGTTTTGTCCAGATGAGCATTACAAAGACAACATGAGGATGTCCTGTTTACAAAGGACAATCCCCACAAATGTAATGGATGCAATAGTTGTGGGTATAAATAGAAATGTTCAGGTATACCAAATTATTAGCTTGTGAGTAATAGTCACAGTGTTGAGAATAATGGCTTTAAAATTATTTCTTACAATTATGGTTGCCTTCTTAATGTACCCTTGGACAAATGAAGTTGCAGCAGTCAACATCTCTAACTGTGTTACCAACCCAACAGGAAAGGTCTCCCTCGATATTGATGTGGTCGGTGTTCCTGGTCCCAAAGGTCCCAAGGGTGATCAGGGAGGAATCGGCATCCAAGGAGTGAAGGGGGACAGTGGTGAGAAGGGAATGAAAGGAGCTAGAGGATATCCGGGTGATAGAGGACCTATTGGAGTTCCAGGTCACCCAGGAGCCATCGGTCCACGTGGGTACCCTGGAGACACAGTACTGAGCAAAGATGAATTTGGGAAAGTAACAAATACTGTACAAAAGAACATTTCCTCTCAACTTAATGACATTAACACATTCATAAAAGACATCAAGTCAACATTCACCAAATGTGGGATCTACAGCTTGAACTGGAGACGTGTTACATACATCGATACCACTCAGGGGACAACTTGTCCAGCTGGTCTTCGTGAGGTCACCAACAGTACATTGAACAAGAGAGCTTGTGGAAGAACTGTGGATGTTGGTTGTTCCTCTCTGACCTTCCCCAGTGGGGGAAACTACACACACGTTTGTGGACGTGCTCGAGGATACCAGTTCTACACTAATGATGGCTTTCGTGCATATTATGGTAACACAATAAATGATGCATATGTCGATGGACTATCCATTACTAGGGGAAGCCCCAGGAAGCACATATGGTCTTATACTTCCGGACTTCAAGAAAGGCTATATGAGGATGGACATCCACTTCAGTGTCCCTGTGCTGGTCCTGGATATAATTCTCGGTACAAAGCTCCCTTTGTTGGTGATGACTACTATTGTGAGAGTGGATTTGACACTGAATATGAAGAAAGAATAGCGTGGGAAGATCCCCTCTGGGACGGGGAGGGGTGTACACAACCAGGGAACACTTGTTGTCAGAGATTTGGATGGTTTCATAAAGAGATCCCTCCCACCACTGACAACATTGAGGTCAGGTGGTGCTGTGATGAGTCAATGGCAAATGAAGATGTCTACACTGACATTGTGGAGATATGGGTCTTGTAACAGTTAGTATAAAGGTACATGTATCAGGAACTCACACCACACATTGTACTTAATATCAACAAACATTACTATGTAGTATGTATACACGAGTAGTTTGATGTGAGTGGGACTGAAGTACACAGGAAATCATACAATTGTAGTGTGTCCACACACTTGTATGGTCTTGCTATACTCTGTATATAAACTCTCTTTAATAATGACATTCATATACGTTGGTTCAGTGAATTGCTATAGGGCATGCATGAATAAATGGCAAATGCACACCGCACACATTGTACCAGTACAGTACTGACACATGTGTACAACTGTATATTACACACTGTACCAGTGCTGTGGCTATAATTATATGAAATAGCCGAACTTATCAATTACAAAGGAAAACATCCCTTTTGGGTTAGTGCATATTTGGAACAACATCCCCAACACTACGTACTTTCAAATTGTTTTATAAATTGGTTTAAATCTATCATAGACCTGGGGATGGCCCCAGGTCACCACTGACCAATGTTGGTCATGTTGGTTCAGTAGACAATATGTATTTGGAGGGCATCACAGCATTCATGGGGGATCCCAACACTGCCCAAAGTTCACCTCACACCACTCAATTTAGCTAGTCACTTGTGACCCACAACATCTGGTCACTCTGAAAATACAATTCTGTCATAAGAATTTATTGTTAGGGGAATGTCCGTCCCATATTAGTACATCAACACACAAGGAAGACATTCAGGTTCCTTCATGCTGATATATATGGTGAGGTACTATACACTTATTACTATAACACTATGGTAACATATATACATATAAAACATACTTGAAAGGACACTGTACAGAGGTGAGTATAAAAAGAGCTGTCTGAAGCAGTAGATCAGCTATCATCAGTGGTGTGTTAGTCAGTTGTTGAAATGACATTCAAGTCAGAAATGATCCTTATTTTGGCACTAGTGATACTCTACTCTAGTACAGTTACTGCAGTCAACGTCTCTGGCTGTATATCCAACCCAACAGGAAAAGTCTCCCTCGATATTGATGTGGTCGGTGTTCCCGGTCCTGAAGGTCCCAAGGGTGATCAGGGAGGAATCGGCATCCAAGGAGTAAAGGGGGAAAGTGGTGAGAAGGGAATGAAAGGAGCTAGAGGCTATCTGGGTGAGAGAGGACCTATTGGGGTTCAAGGTCATCCAGGAGCCATCGGTCCACGTGGGTACCCTGGAAACACAGTACTGAGTGAAGACGAATTCAGGAAAGTAACACAAAGTGTACAAATGAACATTTCCTCTCAACTCGATGACATTAACACATGCATAAAAGAAATCAAGTCAATATTCACCAAATGTGGGATCTACAGCTTGAACTGGAGACGTGTTACATACATCAATACCACTCAGGGGATAACTTGTCCAGATGGTCTTCGTGAGGTCACCAACAGTGAATTGAACAAGACAGCATGTGGAAGAACTGTGGATGTTGGTTGTTCCTCTCTGACCTTCCCCAGTGGAGGAAGCTACACACACGTTTGTGGACGTGCTCGAGGATACCAGCACTTTACTACAGATGCCTTCCGTGCTTTTAATGGTAACACAATCAATGATGCATACGTCGATGGACTATCCATTACTAGGGGCAGCCCCAGGAAGCACATATGGTCGTATGCTGCTGGGCATCAGGAAAAAATCATTAACAACCTAGCTCAGTATCAATGTCCCTGTGCTGTGCCAGGATATAATAATACAAATAAAGCTCCCTTTGTTGGTGATGACTACTATTGTGAGAGTGGCATTGTGAACCCTTATCAAAATAGAATAGCATGGGAAGATCCCCTCTGGGACGGAGAGGGGTGTACACAGCCAGGTAACACTTGTTGTCAGAGATCTGGATGGTTTCATAAAGAGGTCCCTCCCACCACTGACAACATTGAGGTCAGGTGGTGCTGTGATCAGAATCAGAGAGATGAAGACTTCTACACTGACATTGTGGAGATATGGGTCTTGTAACAGTTAGCATAAAGGTACATGTATCAGGAACTCACACCACAAATTGTACTCGATATCAACAAACATTACTACGTAGTATGCATACATGAGTAGTTTTATGTGAGTGGAACTGAAGTACACAGGAAATCATACAATCGTAGTGTGTCCACACACTTGTATGGTCTTGCTATACTCTGTACTCTCTTTAATAATGACATTCATATGTGTTGGTTCAGTGAATCGCTACAGGGTGAGCATGAATATAGTTATGTAGAGTGATATTGGAGGACATAAATATTATAATATAACCAGGTATTAACAACACACACTGTATCTTGAATCAACAAGTACACACACACACATGATACAAGTACAGTAAATATATACAGGGGATCACTGAACTACTGTACTATTTGGTGGCTAGTACAGTCTGTGTTTTATTCCAGATTGTGTGCCAGTACAGTCCATGTGTTAGTACAGTCCATGTGTTAGTACAGTCCATGTGTTAGTACAGTCCATGTGTTAGCACAGTCCATGTGTTAGCACAGTCCATGTGCCAGTATGATCTGTGTGCTTATACATGTTTATACTTTCTTGAATCATAATTCATTCTTTGCTAAGTGACTTCACTTATCATGAATGCAAATCACAATCAAGAATACTACTTCCTTGTTCAGTACATATGTACATGTATGTGTAATGTACGCATGAATA
Organism: Chondrilla cf. caribensis; assembly: GCA_964020155.1. Taxonomy (NCBI): domain Eukaryota; kingdom Metazoa; phylum Porifera; class Demospongiae; order Chondrillida; family Chondrillidae; genus Chondrilla; species Chondrilla cf. caribensis. Next base: position 1,613,051 of record OZ026548.1, read on the forward strand.
TATTAGGATGAAATCTATACGTATGAGTACACCACACATACTCTAAGAGAATTTAAGTAGAGTACCACATGTTTCATGGTTTTACTTGAGTGCGAATAGCACCCCAGAATGGTGGCCATTTTGTTCAACAGTGTACATGTTTGTCTAAACTACATACGGTATATCCTTGTGGTTTGGGAATGCTGTGTAAAGTTGAAGTTTCAACAGTATTCTCAGCTATGCTAAACAATCCCACCCCAGTAGCAGTTATCTGTAGTAGCACTGCTAATGAGAGGTTTCTAAACACACTTACTTATGTACAAAGCGAAGGTAAGGTTTTAAGCATTCTAGTAAACCGAAAGGTCTCCTGAACAAAAGGTAACAGGTGGACTTTGTTTCAAGGATACTTTCAATGAGGAGAAAATTGTTTTGGCTAACCCAACTTGTTGGGACAGGTGTATTCAGACACTCTTTATATGTAAACAGTCGTGCTCAGTGTCTTTCCTCCTATTCTCTCCAATACATGGAGAAAATATTAAAGTTTGCTATGTTGACTTGTACAGTGTATGCATGGTTGATTCAGACACTCTTAGTATGCAAGCAATCAGTTCACTATAAAGGTCATAGCTGAAAAGGTGTCACGGCACGTACATACGTACTTACAGAGGTACCCTAGTAGGGTAGCCTACATGTAAACTTACATACACACTGAATATTTGTACCTGCTGAAAGAGGTTTAGCTGTAGTTAGTGAGCAGCACATGGGTCAAGTCCACTCACCTCTGCAGGAAGAAGCCCAGGTTTCTCCTGTAGCAGAACCCGGCTCTCCTAACACGAAGGTTCTCCATCAGTCCGAGGTACTTCACTTGATGATTGATGATGCTTTCATCGAAGATGCCATCACGCTTGAAATCGTTGGGCTTGATGCAGCGGATGTAGGAAGGTTGTTTGCTCATGAGTATCTCCATCAGGTGAGCCAGACTGTTCTTGAACTGGGTGGCGGCCTAAGTGGACAGGGAGGAGGGTACACTCATATTCTATGCACTTGGTATGTAGGTAGCTAGTTGACCAAACTGTACACATAGCAGTGGACCAAGTTCTAAATATGGTAGACTATGTACAAACATAATTATAATGATATCATATCATATCATGTGTGATACGATAAGGGTTCATTGCTGTGAGACTTTTAACGAGTAACGAAAATTATTGAGCATAATCACGGCCAATACTTCAATAAAACACAGGACGTTTCGATCTGTAGATCTTCATACAGCTGAAGAAGATCTACGAATCGAAATGTCCTGTGTTCTATTCGAAGCATTGGCCGGGATTACGCTCAAAATTTCTCGGTACTCATTGTAGAGTATGTACGTATAATCAATACACATTGTAGTACTGAGTGAGGAGTGAGCAGGTTTATAATATAATAAAAATGTAGTTTACAAAGTACACATGGTAACCAGTAGACCAAGATCTGTATATACACATACAGTAAAAAACAACAACAACAACAACAACAATGAGAACAATGGTAGACGTACAGTAGGCGGTCTCTTCTTGGACTCCAGTTCGGCCACAGGGAACATCCCGGCAATGAGGACGTCCTCACTGGAGCTCAGCACCTCCTTTATGTCTCGGAAGAGAAGGTCGTTGTTCTTGTCCACGAAGCCATTCACATTGTAGACCACATCTCCAGCGTAGTGCTTCAGTCTGAACTCCTGAGAACCAAATATTGTGTGTAATAATAGATATACTGTAGTGCAATAAGGGACATACGTATCACATTGAGTGCACTAATAAACACAATTTAATGATGGAGAAATAGTACGTATTTTCCACAATTTCAATGTAAGTAAGTGGACATTTATCATACTTATTGCATATTATAGTATAATTATCTCTTTTTTCCAACTTCTGTTATATGTACTATTGTAAAATCTTTGACAGTTTTACAAGTGGGCAGGTTAGTCTGATACTCTTTTTGCAGTTTTCACAGCCGGCAGGTTTGCCCAAAGACACAAGTTCACACGGTAAGAAACATCGACAGTTACTAAATTTGCCAGACTTCCTGAGTTGTGCAAAACTGCAAATTGCCCACTAAAAGATTCAGCCTGATGACGGAGTATAATCATGTTAATTGTCCCGCTTTATCCACCAAACCTTTTAATCTGCCACAATCCTCCAACACCAATATAATACACAAGAACTAATGAGTATCCAGTTAATCTGCCAAACTCATCAATCCACCATATTTTTTGAAAACAAATAGTGGTGGATTAATGAGAATTCACCTATGTATGTGTATACCTCATTTACTAATTCAAATACATGTATTGCTAAAACCACTTGTGCACTACATTCACCATGATCCTCCCCCACTCACATCTCTGGCAAGCTCCTTTCTCCCTTCGTAGTCCGTTGTCTCGTGGCACACAAAGTGAGGGTGAGTGCCCACAGACTTCGAGAGCTTGTCCAGGAAGGTGTCATCGGAGACATCACCCGGACGGAGACACTCATCGTCCAGAATAGCAATGATCCCCTTGTGCTTCTCCTCCACCAAATCACAGATGATCTTGTTGTTGAAGTAGTCAACCGGCTCCCACTACAAAGGACAGGACACAATGGTGAAGAAAGTTCCAGCGTGTCTGTAACTTCTGTAGTTCAATTTGTACATACTGTACTGCATGTACTGCATGTAATGTACTGCATTGTACATACAGTGTACTACATGAACCGAATGTATGTTGAAATGTGGTAGCTGAAACTTTATCACAAATTTTGAGCCGAAATGCAATCAATCTTTGTCCACAACGGCAAGAACCGATGTCCACTCACCTGAATCCCCTCTCTCAGGTACTCTTCTTGCTCTTGTTTGAGTGTGAGCTCGATGAAGAGCTGCTGAAGCTTCTCGTTGCAATAGTTGATGCAGAACTGCTCAAAGCTGTTGTGCTTGAAGATCTCGAACCCATAAATGTCCAATATCCCAATCACATTCTTTCTCACACGACTCTGAAATATGAGCAAAAAGGACAAAGAGAATAAAAGAGAAAGAATACAAAAATGCAGCAAAATCTAGGAAATACAATAATAAACATACACTGCGACATACTCAAAACCCACACAAGCTGAAAAAATTACAATTATTACAAAAAACAACTTACATATACACACACAGCACTTACACCCACCTACATGTACAATCTCATGTGTGCGCACCCACACATGCGCACGATCATAAATGCCCACACAACACACACACACACACACACACACACACACACACACACACACACACACACACACACACACACGTACACACACACACACACACACACACACACACACACACACACACACACACACACACACATACACACACACACACACACACACACACACACACACACACACATGTACACACACACACACACACACACACACACACACACACACACGTACACACACACACACACACACACACACACACACATACACATACACACACACACACACACACATACACACACACACACAAAGATGGTGACACAACATTTGGAGGTTTATCCACAGTGTCAGACTACAATGTACTTCAACTACAAACATCCCATATACTGTCCATCCACACAAATGTTCATATACACACATACGTACGTACATACCTTGTTTTCCAAAGATGAGTTCAAGCGTTCCACCAGCCAGAGAAACATTCTCTCATAGATGGCCTTCGCGAATGCATCACGTCCGTAGAAGGCCTGTTCAGTACTGAGCGTGGTGCGCACAACGTCGGTTTTGGCTTCCAGAGTGCGATGTGTCAGACTGTCGGCAAGCTTGGTGCTGGGACACTGGAGCAACTGAGGATCAAACAGGACCAGGGAGCCAAAAGTATCACATATAATAGAATGCACCACACACACTCCTTATGTACTGTATGTGTCCAGTTTACCGTATGGATGCTACGCATGCATGTTTGTGTACATATGGCAGAAATATGTCGATTCTATTGCTTGTACGCAGTGTTTCCCCCAGAAAAAAAATATAGGGGAGGGAGGGAGGAAGTCACTGTGAATGTTTTGATGTATAATTATCAATATTGCTTTAACATTTAACACAATAATATTATTATAAATCTTTATTCTAACAAAAAAATATGTTGTCACAGAACAGAAAATAAGAGGGGGGATCGCCCTTGTACCCCCCTTTGGGGGAACCCTCCTTGTACGTATGGACAAACACAAGCAACAAATGCATTTTCGTGGGTATACAGTATGCAAATGCGTGTGTATGGTACACATCATGGAAAATTTGACAGATTGTAATGTAATCACGATACGATTACAATTACGTTACAATGAATTTACGTACATATGTTACATACGTTGTGACGCCATTACAAAAATTACAATAGGGTTGGAGAGCCGATACTATGGAATTACGATTAAACTATAATATTTCCAATACTTACGCAAGAATAGAAAACTATAATGATACTGCTACAGTAGAATCACAATGTAAATACAAGCGAATTATGATACGTACATACATATACATGAGAGTACGTATATAGGGGCATATGAACAGTACATACCTATACATGTACCACATATAGGGACATACACGTACAAAATGATGCAACAATACATGCCATGGAACGTTCTCCTCACCCGAGCAATGATGTCGACTGTTTCTGGACTGCACACAACTGCGTGGGAATCCCCTTCAAAGGTGATGTTGCCGAGGTGAATGACAGCGGCCACTACGTTCCACAGGCTCTGAAAACGTAAGACAGAACTGAGAATTGAACACAACAAACTACAATGACCCATCAAATGGTTGTTGTTATGATAGGTGACCTCCTCATCTGGATTTGCTTCAAAACACTACGTACATTGTACACGTACACATGTATACATGTACACTACGTACACGTACTATGCTTATAAACACTATGTACACTAGTACAAAAAAGGAGTTCAAAATTTCGTGACGATTCCACTGTACACACAACATACATGTATGTGCATTCCTCAGCAAATAACCACCACTGGGAATGGCATGTCCAGAATGTCAACAGAGAGCAAATTGTGTTCTTATTTGGGAGTGAAGTACGTATCTGACAATAATGAACTGAATCTCCCAATACCACACATGTAACCACTGGGCATGGATCTGTACACATGCACATATGAAGGTATGTAAATATCTGGACATAAATAATATACGTACACATGTACATATACCCTGTACATATGTAAGTACATATGTAGACCTGTGTACATGTACGTACATATGTACATGAATCTGTACATTTGTACGAGGGCCTTACCATCCTTTCTTCATCCGAGAAACCCAAGGTGGACAGACCTTGTTGGACTTCATTGAAATCTGATTTGTCGTTCCTAGTGGGCACCCTGTGGTCCCCTCCCTACAAGGAAACAGACAAACAGGAAGTAAATTCGTACAGGAAGTACATATAGGAAGTAAAAATTGAAATAGAAGCAAGTGTGAAATATTAGATAACTTGGTTAGTGTTAACGGATAGCACATTGTACATGCACTAAGCAATGAAGTTGGAAAACAAACACTCCATATCAGACCACACGACACAGCACACTTCATACGTCACAATCACCACAGTCCACACCTCACAATCACCACAGTCCACACCTCACAATCACCACAGTCCACACCTCACAATCACCACACTCCACACCTCACATCACCACACTCCACACCTCACATCACCACACTCCACACATCACATCACCACACTCCACACATCACATCACCACACTCCACACATCACAACCACCACACTCCACACATCACATCACCACACTCCACACATCACATCACCACACTCCATACATCACATCACCACACTCCACACCTCACAACCACCACACTCCACACATAACAACCACCACACTCCACACCTCACAACCACCACACTCCACACTTCACAATCACCACACTCCACACCTCACAAACACCACACTCCACATCACAACCACCACACTCCACACTTCACAACCACCACACTCCACACCTCACAATCACCACACTCCACACCTCACAACCAACACACTCCACATCACAACCACCACACTCCACACCTCACAACCACCACACTCCACATCACAAACCTGCTTGAGGTAGTGATACCTCGTCGGGTCAGGCTGGAGCTCAAGCCTCTTCAACAACTTGGAGTCCTCGCTGGCCAAGAGCTGGTAGAAGATGTGGAAGTTGCGCTCACCTGGAGTCTGATACACCACACGAGACTTCTCCAACAAGTAGCTGTTGATATGGCCACCAACAGGAGCACCCTGCAGTGAGGAGCATAGCATGTACATCCACTGCATAATGTGTACATTGACTGGTACACATGCACACATGTACGTACACATGTACCATGATTGGTTTCAATATCAAAGAGACCAACAGGGTTCCATATCCCATGTGATAATTGATTAATCAATTTGCTACTGAGAGGTCAGCAGGTGGCTAATCAGGAAACATGATACAGTGGAACTTCTCTATAAAGGACACATTGGGACCAGGTAATTTCTCCACTGTAGAGAGGTTGTCCACTCTTCAGAGGTGGAAAATGTATTAGCACTATAGGAAAGTCTACTTTTGGTGTCTTAGAACATGTTCTTTGTATGGAGGTACTTTCTATGGTGTCCTTTATTGGGAGAGTCCTTCAATAGAGGTTCCACTGCATCTATATGTGTCTTTAGGAAGGAAATACAAGGAATGGATCCTTTGTGTAGCAGGGTATGGAGGACAGAGGGTATTCACCGCCAAGGATCCATTCCCTGTGTATCCTTCTTGAAGGCAATATAACATTCACAGCATAATCTGCGTTAAAGCCCTCTCTACACGAAAACCACCTGTCCTAAGTGACCACTGTTAAACTTTCCAACACATAACCTCAAGTATGTTAATACACCTCTAGGTATATAAATACCACCTGCCTACAAGACCACCTGCCTACAAGACCACCTGCCTACAAGACCACCTGCCTACAAAGACCACCTGCCTACAAAGACCACCTGCCTACAAGACCACCTGCCTACAAGACCACCTGCCTACAAAGACCACCTGCCTACAAAGACAACCTGCCTACAAGACCACCTGCCTACAAAGACCACCTGCCTACAAGACCACCTGCCTACAAGACCACCTGCCTATATAGACCACATTTTCTTAGTCCCCTGGGTGGTCTTCATACACAGGTTCCTTGTACATGCACCCTGGTGGACAGGTGCATGCAATAGGCAACCTCACCCTGTAGTCAAACTGAATGTCCATGTACTTCCCAAATCGACTGGAGTTGTCATTTCTGTTTGTTTTAGCATTCCCGAAGGCCTACATGAACAGTGAAGAGCAGGTTAGACCATACACACACCGGGGTGCTGGTGTATACACAACAAGTACATATCAATGCACACACATATACATATACAATATGTCCATCCATATGTATGTACACATAAAGTACATAACACACACATATATACATACACAGTACATGTATACGTATATACGTACACATGGACATATGTATAATGCATAATACAGATACATACACTTATGTGCATAACATACATTCATACATACATACACATACATAACACATATCCATACATACATACATAACACACATCCTTACATACGTACATATAAATACTGTACATATTCACACAAATGTATTTGCAGTGCTAGCTGGATGACATACAGTATGTACCGTGCTGACACCGAAGATGACCTCAAGTGAGGGCCACCATATTAACGGTCAAGCACCTCGTCTATGTTCTAATACAAGTCAAATACAGTGGGTACAGTCATGAAGTGTGCACATACATATGTAGGTATGTACACGAATCAGTACATACAGGACACCACAGTAAAGGAGATTAGGGAGAAGTGAGGAATCACAAGAATGCCAAAAGTGTGTGACATCCAATGCGAGATAGGGGCGGGTCAGGGTTGTGGTGCTAGCACGTACTGACTATGTACTGTACAGTGGTGTTAGCATACAGGCTGCCAGTCCATCCATGGCAGCAGTGAGATCATTGTACAGGCCGCGAAATGTACTTTGAGGATAGGTGTATCAAACACACACGTAATTATAAACTAACACATACGTACATACATACCTCCAACACAGGTGTTGACTACAGCATACACATACGTACATACACACCTCCAACACAGGTGTTGACTCCAGCATACACATACGTACATACATACCTCCAACACAGGTGTTGACTCCAGCATACACATACGTACATACATACCTCCAACACAGGTGTTGACTCCAGCAGTCTGTCCTTGACGACATCAACGGCTCCAGCATGTCCACTGCAAGCAGCCAGATACTGCAATATCTTCTTGGAGGCCTCTGCATAGTGTGCAGACATACATACAGGGTGTGAGTACGTACGTATGGTAACTGAGTGGAGTGCTGACTATTATACATACATTGCTGTATGTAGTGTACAGTCATACAGTATTGTGTGTACTGTACATATGTAGTATAGCTGTGTGGAGTGCAGACATAAGAAACATGTATGTATGCATAGCATTGTCATATATAAAAATTACACAGTTGAGATCTGTATATCTTGGTATACATGTACGTATGTAGTAGGAACAATACGTATATATGTACTGTCTTGTGAGGAGAGGATACAGCTGTATGTCCCCAATACACACCAGGGAGGATAGAACTGTATGTATGTCCCCTAATACACACCCAGGAATAAAGTGACTGTAATGGAATACACTGTAAACCATCTTCAAAGGATCTGTATGTGTGTGTGTATGTGTGTACTTCAACCACAGCTTATCTGGTACATGCCAATGTCACATCAACACACCACCACAGAACATACATACCAACACTGATATTAGATGGAATCAAGTTATTAAACAATTAATCCAAATTGTGGAGGGACTTGTTACCATAACAACACAAAAGTGGTAAAAGATGACAGTAGTTACACTAACAATCCTAACACAACCAGACACGGTGTCTATACTGTTAAGTGAGGTTCATGAAGTCATGCTTCAAAATACAGTAGATCCACACTGGAATGAACTACAGTTACACAGTGTCTTGGGTCAATTGGACTCTCAGTCTGTAGTAGTCCGCCATTTTGAATAAATTATAGTTCAGAAAATGGCTGCCTCTGTTCCTACTGATGTAGACATGTATGGCTTACATCACACATACGTACTAGCATACACAATCTGACTAGCAGAATGTGAGCATATCAGGGACAACATTTGTAGCACTTCCACATGTATTTCAATATCATTTTACAGTTGCAATACACGTACAATCTTCTCTTAACTAATCTGTAACCATCGAACTTGGAAGCAACAGGTTGTGGCGTTTGAACTGCAACAAATACTCTCAAAGACCAAAGAACCTTTGACATTCTAAGGAAACAGTACTAGTTATGTACCCTTGACGCACAGGGGTATCTAATACCGCCTACACTTGACGCACAGGGGTATCTAATACTGCCTACCCTTCACACACAGGGATACCCAATACTGCCTACCCTTGACACACAGGGAAGTCCAATACTGCCTACACTTGACGCACAGGGGTATCTAATACTGCCTACCCTTGACACACAGGGATGTCCAATACTGCCTACCCTTGACACACAGGGATCTCCAATACTGCCTACCCTTCACACACAGGGATACCCAATACTGCATACCCTTGACACACAGGGATCTCCAATACTGCCTACCCTTCACACACAGGGATACCCAATACTGCCTACCCTTGACACACAGGGATACCCAATACTGCCTACCCTTGACACACAGGGATGTCCAATACTGCTTACCCTTGACACACAGGGATGTCCAATACTGCCTACCCTTGACACACAGGGATGTCCAATACTGCCTACCCTTCACACACAGGGATACCCAATACTGCTTACCCTTGACACACAGGGATACCCAATACTGCCTACCCTTGACACACAGGGATGTCCAATACTGCATACCCTTGACACACAGGGATGTCCAATACTGCATACCCTTGACACACAGGGATGTCCAATACTGCCTACCCTTGACACACAGGGATACCCAATACTGCCTACCCTTGATACACAGGGATGTCCAATACTGCTTACCCTTGACACCTTAATGTTTCATTTCAATGCACAAATTCAATTTGTACTCCACCCTACTTCATAAAGTACTCAATCCAATTTTCAATCCAGGTTCCTATTCAACAAGGATGCTGGATAAAATGACTCATGTACTCACGAAAGCCATAGAAGTCTCATTACTTCAAACGTGACATCACTCGATGTAACCCACAATGTAGTACAAGATATCAAACTCAAACTTCCAGGAAAATTACCAGTGACTGTGACATCAGCGGGTACATCCTACTGGTTCTCTTGAAGGCATTACCGGCAAGGATATCATTCACCTGTCATCCTTGTGATGTAGGTATGTACAAAACACATGAAAACACAAGCAATGAGGTTCCCAACCTGCAATGACCACATTCACACCTAACCAGGAGAAAACAGCCGACTGGGAAGGCAATATTGACTTACAAATGTTGACATATGTATGCTAGTGCAGTATTTGCCTGTTGTGTTTAAGTATAAATGTATGCATGCATGTATGTACAGTATGTAAGTACGTATCTAAGTATTTATGTATGTATGAATGCATGTACATATGTATGTACGTACTATAGGTACTGTAGGTAAACACATACTATTTTATACAGTGCTTCTGCAAGTTATGATTAATATGATCAAACGAGAAAACACAAAAGTACAAGACAAAACCTATTTACATACGTACGTATGTACAAATGCACTGTACATACTAACAATAATATTATAAACAATATACATACATTCACATGCAATCCAAATATACATATGAATGTATGTTCGTACAAATATATGTACAAGAGTGTTACACATCATATAAATACACCACTGTGCATGTACATATGTACTGTATAAACATACAGCATGTACATATGTATGTGTACAATTTACATTCACTATCCCACTGGGTATAAACAGCCCTATACATACTGTCACAACAGTGTGACCTCTCACCCCCAAGTGTCTACTCATACGTAAACACACACACGTGTCTGTTCTCACCAGTTTTTCCGGCACCACTCTCCCCAGCAACGAGAATGCACTGGTCTTCATTTTCGCTCTTCATGCTTCGATAGGCCGTGTCCGACAGAGCATACCTGGAGCGCAGAGGACAACCGAACACATGCATACAGGAATGTCTGTGAACCAATGATGTGCGGACGTTGCATGTATGTGTACTAATGATGCACAGAATGAGCTTAATATCATGTATACATAGAGATACTTAGCTATGAATTACATATTGATGCATAAGACACATATTTATTGATGTGTGAAGTAGTTATGCACAGATAGTGCTCTTCAATACACTCACATGTACGTACTGTACAGTATGTATGAAACTCACACATGCGGAGGTAGTTCGTAGAAGTTGACTCCCCGGTACATCTCCATCTGGACTGATCCATAAAGATCTGGAATAGTCTTGTACGGGTTGATGGACACCAGAACAGATCCTATGTATGTCTGAAGAAGGAGGGGGTGAGGGAGAGAGAGGGAGAGAGGGAAAGAGGGAGAGAGGGAGAGAGAGAGGGGGAGAAGGAGAGAGGTTGGGAGGGAGGGAAAGAGGGAGAGAAGAAGAGAGAGAGGGGGAAGGAAAGAGGGAGAGAGGGAGAGAATGAGAGGGAGAGAGGGAGAGAGGGTGAGAGTAGTACACTCCAATGTACTCACATGTACGTACACATGCATGTACATTTACATGTATGTATGTATGATGCAGGATCATCAAGCTGGTACATGAGAATTAACACAGAAAAATGTGCTCATGTTAGAATCAAACGGATTCCAGTCGAGTGGATTGTCTGATAGCGTCCGTGAAAATGCACCTTTGACCCTAACTAGATCAGCACGAGTACATAAGGCAGGCATGCTCCCCTGCTTGAACTTGGGAGGGTGTATACATACCAATATAGGTGTACACCAGGTACTGTATAGAAGATCCTTCCTTATTGGAGTTGAAGGTTCTCCATACCAAACCCAATTAAAGACATACACACCTACAAGCAAACCTTACAATTGAGCCACCCTGTGGGGAGTTGAAGTGGTCTCAATTGAGAAGAGGTTCTAATTCTGATGTTGATAATGCGTGGGGTAATATACTCAGTACAGGGATTTTGAGACTGGGAAATAGTGGTCCTATTACTGGAGCCATCTCATGCTTATGTGCATGGTCTTTGAGTGGAGTGTACTAACCAGTAGCGTGTACTAACCAGTAGTGTATACCAACCAGTAGTGTATACTAACCAAGAGTGTGTGCTAATGAGGAGTGTGTGCTAACCAGGAGTGTGTGCTAACCAGGAGTGTGTACTAACCAGGAGTGTGTACTAACCAGTACTGTGTGCCAACCAGGAGTGTGTACTAACCAGGAGTGTGTGTACTAACCAGGAACATGTACTAACCAAGAGCGTGCACTAACCAAGAGTGTGCACTAACCAGGAGTGTGTACTAACCAGTAGTGTGTACTAACCAGTAGAGTGTGCCAACCAGAAGTGTGTACCAACTAGGAGTGCGTACTAACCAGGAGTGTGTACTAACCAGGAGTGTGTACTAACCAGGAGTGTGTACTAACCAGGAGTATTGAGTCAAGTGTATTGTTTCAGAGAGGAAAAATTCATTTCCGTTACTTAAAAGGTCACTGATGCTAAGGGTGGACAGTAGGTAATGTGTGCTTAATTGTGTGTACATGAGCTGCTGTTATCACCTGTTGAAAGAGTATGAAGAAGAATTGTTCACAAAACAAAAGCAACTCCAATGTTAGCACTAAAATTTCCACACATACACAAACACACACATAAACACAAATACACACACATACGTACAATACAAACACACACACACACACACACACACACACACACACACACACACACACACACACACACAAACACAAACACAAACACACACACACACAAACGCAAATACACGCACATACGTACAATACAAACACAAACACACACGTGCACACACACACACACACACACACACACACACACACACACACACACACACACACACACACACACACAAACACACACAAACACACACACACACACACACACACACACACACACACACACACACACACACACACACCAGACAGATCCACTGGGATAGTAGCTGGACCTTGGGTATGACTGCTGTGAATAGCATACTAAGATGATAATGTCAAACAATGGTGACCAGAAGCCAGAGGAAATCAATTAGACACTACGTACCGTCTGGTCTCCATTGAGAGCACACAGTCTTGAAACTGAAATAGAAGCAGTGCACACTCGTAGACATACAGTATACTGGCCCTCCAATTGGGATGACCCCAGTTCGTGTTTTGTTTTAAATCTTCCTTGAATGAGCACTTCGCATGCCCACACAACCCGTTCAAGCTTCACTTTGAAGTTGAGACGGCACCTAATACCTGGTACACTCTCTGGATCCCTCTGTGTAGGTGTTGATGCTGTTAACAGAATTCCTTGTGTGGCAGAAGCCGTGGTGTCTACACCTTATATTGTGTGGATTGTCCTGATTTTTACAGGTGCAAGTCCACCCCATAACACAGACAGAAACTAGATGACATGAATGGAACTGATCGTGTGCCAGCGATCCCCGGAAACGTGAACAAACTGCGCAGATAACCACGAAGCATGGCTACATACTAATATCCTCATCAATGATCATGAATCATCCATGTCAGCATACAGCGTCGATACACAGAAGAATGAAATCTGATTACATATGCATATAAGTACACATTAGTATGCAGTATGGTTAGCTGTACATACATAAATACTTGTATCCTGGTTGAGGGGTGGATCAAAGGAAAAACTGTGCGTACATAAGCCATGTAGCACAGGTCAGTGATACAGCACAGGTCACCAGACAGGTTTCATTGTTAGAGTTAATTGCGTGAGAACAAGGCAGGAAATTAGTAAACACATTTCTATTGCATATAATATGTTGTATTGGACTATGCGCATATTTGCAGTATAAATTTTCTATCAATCACCACACCAGGATACAAGATAGTTATATCCTGCCTAGTGTGCTGCAGCAGATAAAGTGCTAACTGATTACCTCGGGCTTCGCCCTCGGTAATCAATTAGCACTTTATATCTGCTGCAGCACACCTAGGCAGGATATAACTATTACATACGTACAGTATAAAAGTACTCCAGTGCCACAAGAGGTACGTATATGTACGACTATAAATGTCTACAAGCACACTTATGAGAAAAACACAGTTCCAAACATTGTCCTCACAACTACGTATGTATGGTATATACACACCTTCTTTTATACGTACAATGTACGTATGTACAAGGGTAATCTACACAGGCCTACAATATAGTATAACTTCTGTTGACATGGGAATGGTGTTATTATACAACATTTTCTCCTAATGTACAAAGCTACACCCTGGTTATGCGCTGTATACAGCACTAAATACAGGACCAAATCCTCACCCAAGTGGGAAAAAAATCATACAAAATACATATCCCGTGTGAGACACAGTAGCCTAATAGCCATAGCCACAGTCTACACCACCACAATGGGGTGGGGCAGGGCTGTGTAAGCCCATTGCATACAACATTGACTCTACTAATCCACCCCACACACTACACATGCTGCACGGTGACCCCTAGACCCAAAATGTATCAACATACAAACGATACACCTTCACTGTCAGTCCAAACAAATACTGGGTGCAAAGTGGGGCTTTTCAGTCAGGGACCCTTCCCACTGTATACATTAGAGTGGTACCTGGGCATAAAGGACAGCTGATGGGTCATCCCACTGTATACAGTAGAGGGGTACCTGGGTACAAAGGACAGCTGAAGGTTCATCCTACTGTATATAGTAGAGTGATACCTGGGTACAAAGGACAGCTGAGGGCTCACCCACTGCATACAACACAGTTGGACCTAGATATAAAGGACCGGTGAAGGACACTTCCCACTGTGATGGAGATGGCTACAGAATGTTGACTGCTGGCAGAGATGTATGTGAACAACATGCATATGACATTCACACCAATCTCACGCAATTAAGACATTTGAGACAGTTTAAAGAGTGCATAAATATGCCTTGTGTATGAGCATATACAGTGTAACATACACAGGCATACACGGATACGTTAGTTTATACTATATTATGTTATACTGTACACATAAACACACACACACACACACACACACACACACACACACACACACACACACACGGTTCATATCACCCAACAAGCTGTTAATGAATATTGTGTTACAATTCATTTAAGAGCAATTTAGTACACGATCAGCATCACATCTGATTATTAGCTCGCATTGTGGTGCCTTCATAGTGAATCCCGCTGGAATTTGCCACTTTCATACCTGCTTGTAATTCTACAACTATGAGCATGCATTGATAGAGTGCAGCACACGTTGAAATCTGCATCAGTGTTTTCTAAGGAGGCAAAACTTCTAAAACAAAAACAAATCTTCAACCTGAGTAAACACATTAGGCTATGTACATTATGTGTGTTACGACACGAGACAAGTTTGAATACGTATGTACGTACGTACATCCATATGTATGTTTGTATGTACTATTAGGTAGGTATGGAAACAATACCACAGGAGGTGAGCATATATACAAAAATGCAACAGTACAAAGATACATACATGCATACATATGTACATACATATGTAAATACAGTTAATACTCATGAACCTGCAGTTAAATTCATTTTTGAAAAATATGGTGGATTAAGGAGTTTGGCAGATTAAGTGGATATTCATTAGTACCTGTACATATGTATGTACATTATATTGGTACTGCAAAATGTCGAGGATGATAGGTATTGGCAGATAAGGCAGTGCCGGATAAACGAGTACTCACTGTACATACGTACATACGTACATTCACACACATATAATTACATACATACACACACATACACATGTACATATGCACATACATTCTGATTTCACCTGTACATGGAGTACACAACAATATAACAGGGTATCTATGTGTGTACATAGACACAATATGCTATGTACGTACATACACACACAACATGCTATGTACATACACATACAACATGCTATATACATATATACAGTATACAGTACAAACATATCAACAAAACATACACATGAACTGACATGTGTAGGTGTGTGTTTGTTAACAGGTGTTGAGGTGTTGGAAGTAGCCTGCTTGGGTTTTCACACACAAACCATCATTCCTACTACTTGTCTGAAACATGGATAATCAAAAAATTGCTCGTTGAAATTATTCCCCTTATACAGTAATTTGTACTGTAACTCATGGCTACTGCTATTAGTGTGTGGTATGTAATTTTTTAAGAATTGTGAATTTGATGAGTACAGTACATTTTAGTGATTTCAATATATATCATGCAGTAACTACACAATGGAGGACCTTCTTAGTAATAATATGAACCACTGTTTCCAGGAATTCCCGTACTGTAGTCCTCCATACAAGCTCAACATCAGAATTAGGACCATCTCACAATTGAGACCACTTTGACAGGTCCCATAGGTGGTCTCAGTTGTGAGGTTCTAATGTACTTCTACTGATCCTATAGGTGGTCTCAGTTGTGAGGTTCTACTGTACTTCAACTGGTCCCATAGGTGGTCTCAGTTGTGAGGTTCTACTGTACTTCAACTGGTCCCATAGGTGGTCTCAGTTGTGAGGTTCTACTGTACTTCAACTAATCCCATAGGTGGTCTCAGTTGTGAGGTTCTACGTTACTTCAACTGATCCCATAGGTGGTCTCAATTGTGAGGTCCTACTGTACTTCAACTGGTCCCATAGGTGGTCTCCATAGTGAGGTTCTACTGTACTTCAACTGGTCCCATAGGTGGTCTCAGTTGTGAGGTTCTACTGGTCCCATAGGTGGTCTCAATTGTAAGGTTCTACTGTACTTCAACTAGTCCCATAGGCAGTCTTAGTTGTAAGGTTTTACTGTATTTTGGCTGATTCCAGAGGTAGTCTCAGTTGTGAGGTTCTACTGTACTTCAACTGGTCCCATAGACGGTCTCAGTTGTGAGGTTCTACTGTACTTCAACTGGTCCCACAGGTGGTCTCAATTGTGAGGTTCTACTGTACTTCAACTGGTCCCACAGGTGGTCTCAATTGTGAGGTTCTACTGTACTTCAACTGATCCCATAGGTGGTCTCAATTGTGAGGTTTTATAATATACAGTAGTTGACTTTAAATAATCCCATAGGTGGTCTCAGTTGTACGGTTTCACAGTACTAACAACAGCATGACATTGACATGTATTAGTGTAGTGATTTTCTCATGCTACTTAGACTAATAAAATGATACTGCTAGTTAATGGCAATATTAAGGGAAGTGTGAAATGAAATTAAATTTATTATTCATTGTAATTGAATTGAAATTAATAAAATTTGTGTAAAATGATGCATAACACACTTATATAGAAACTAGAACATTATTGCTCACCCTTGGTTAATCAATAACATTGCGAGACTGATCAACGTACATTAATAGTAAGTGTGTGCATTGGTGTCTTGTTGAACCAGGCAACCATCCCATGGTTGTTTATTACTCATGCATGCTCTTATTGAAGCAAATAAGCAAGCATTTACACATTTAATTGGTAATTACAATACAACACTTCACTATCACAAACGGGCAGACATTCTCCACAAGAGAATTTAGAAAATACTGGAGTACATACACACTCTATTTACAGAGGACTTTGATAATCGTAAGGTAACCTAAATCACAGTTATTATAATATTAGCTAGTAGACCGACTTTTGAAATTTGCTGAGTCAGCTTTCAAAGTGCCTTCCACAGGTACATAGAATGCCAACCAGACATGGAGGATAACACCAACAGTGGTGACCACCGGCCCACTGAACCCTTTACTGCAAGCACGCACAAGGGAGTATGACAACAATGCTGCCTTGTTGAATACGAAGAGAAAACTTATGTTGGAGTGGTTTATAACAGTGGGAGGACTAGAGGGAGTGTTACCCTGTCATAAATTACACATGAACTCATGTTTCCAAGCTATATACACAGATACACTCCCTGTTTAGACTTAAATAGTCTTTATGGTGTCACTCACTGCAACACTGTCGATGTGAAAATTGAGAAATGGAACTATCACTTCCTGGCTGGGGTCTACGATGCGTCTTTTGATAGGACATTTGATTGGATTCTTGAGGAATTAACACATTTTAAAAGCACATACAATAACAGCTGTATGGGGCACCCAACCACACCAAAACCTGTTATTTTTGTGGGAGGATGTAGTGGGCAGGTGCAGCTACATTTAGGTACAGATGGGTATGAGACAGATGACCAAATAAGTACAAGTCCATGCGCACACGCACACTGCCGACAATATCCCACTGTTCATTGACACTTGGGAAGAACACAGTGTCACCCACTTAACACAGACCCTCTTAACACGCAAAGATTCTGGTTTACATAAAAGATCTGTTACTTTCTAACACCACCACATGTATAGTTATGTAGTCTGCTGAGATAGAGCTGAGGTGGAGTATAGGTTCAACTGTATGGTATTTCACACAAAAGTGCTGGCTAACTGAATCCTCTGAGCTGTGCAGAATACAGAATTGAATAAAAAGTGAGTTCAAAATACTCATATCAACAATTAGTTCCAATGGTCAGTCAGGTTGAATCAAGGTCAGGGGAGATCCTATCTCACCGCTACACAGACTCATTGAATTACGTGGAAAAGTGATATCTCTGATGACCACACACTGACATCCTTTATGATCGGGTAAGTGGCCCATATGAAGCCTTACAGATGAGCGAAGACACAAAGTACAATGTTTTATTCGGGATGCACCTTTGACTCGCATGAACAGCTGGTGTCATCTGTCAAATGCAACCACAGGTTTATTAAAGGGATGTGTAACCAACTGCTGCTGTACACGCATCATTCATGATTTTAGCAGAATTCGGACTACCAATCGCATGTATGCATGTCCGTACACAATGCACCATACTGTACACACACACTCTCTCTCACACGATTCAATTCGGACTACCAATTGTATGCATGCATGTATGCATGTACGTACACAATGCACCATACCGTACACACACACACACACACACACACACACACACACACACACACACACACAAGCAGAGAGAACTTGTGTACTATTTATGTACAGCAATACAATAGAGATTCCCGTACACAATATGGCAGATCTAGTCAACCTTGGGGCAGACAGCCCCCTGGAGAGAGACTATAGCTATGAATATCGTTACTGCATCCCGAATAGACCATCCCAGTGAAGGACAATTCGAAGAACACATCACGTACATCGTTTACGGACGGATAAAGCAGGTCAACTATAAAAATACTAACTGCCGGCCTCTGGGCTAGAGAAAACGATGGGATATATCGCACAAACACCCATACTCGAGTACACACATGTACTCTCCACAAACACAGACGCAAAGCAATAGAGACGTTTCTCCCACTCACGTAGATAAGATCGTTGCTGAATCGCTTCCTGAGGTTCTCCATGAACTCTGCCACTGACCTGTGGTCGTGCAGTAGAACGAAATCCTGTACTCCAACCTTATCACGAGCAGCTAGACTGCTCTCCATTGTACTGGGCAGTCTTCCCCGCTTTATTTCCTTTGGCATCGCTCTCTTTCGACCAGAAGTGAAGATAAAATTGGTCCTAGTAGGAAAAGCAAGGGATGACCGATGAAGGTCAGAACGGTGAAGTTAAACGACGCAGTAACTCACAATGGATGTTTCGAAAATGATATTTGGAGATTTCCCTGAGGTAGAGACGCGAATCGTTAATAAGGACTGCCGGATTCGATTGGAATCCCAACACACATGCAAGATGGGGTGCTTCGTGACCGCAACGCAAACTATGAATATTGTTAACCGAACCCGTTAACCAATGAATTCTGTTAGAGTGGAAAATGGAGTGCCTCATCGTCGGGCCGCAATTTAGCGGAAAAACTTCACTTTTGAATCGACTAAAGTGGCTAAACAAGCGTGCAGCGGCTAAAGGCAAGAAAAACGAAAAGGAAGACAGAAAAGAATTGCCAGAACTTCCGGCGTTTCTGCCCACGGTTGGAACAAACATAGGAACATTGACTTTTGATGCTGGAGAGAGCAAGAAAGCACCCACCTACTCCGTTCAGCTTAGGGAAAGTGGAGGCGCAATGGCACCAGTTTGGAACAAGTACTATGATGATGCAGCCATGTTTATGTTTGTCCTGGATGGATCCAACCCCTACAGGCTTTCTGCAGCAACAATACTCTTGCTCGAAGTGCTTGGAGATGCGAAAATGAAGGATAAACCCGCTGCAGTTGTGTTCAACAAGACAGACATTGACCCTGTTTTGAGTTTCAATGAAATGACTGCTATAATGAGGATGAATGACATTGTAAAGTCCCAGAAAGATTTGAGCGTTTTTCAGACAAGTTCCCTACTGTGTGAAGGTGTGCAAGAGTTGCTTGATTGGGTGGAATCAAAGAGCATTTTGTAATGTGCTTATGTCATCATCTGATCTCAACCACAGATTCCGAGCATTAGATGACTCACACATGGGAATTCTGAGGTCTATTGATCAGTAAAAGCACCATGTGCTGCTTGGTTTTAGCAATTAAATTGGTTCCCATAACAGTCGAAACTATTTTGTTAATGACGTATTTGGTGCAGCTTCCATTCTGCATGATCTTACACACTTTATCATCATAACTTTATGTGTGTACCATTGAATATATGCTGTACAAATTACTTAAAATCTCTATTTATTGACAGTTACAAGGGCTTGAACAATAATATTATTTATCATGCAATCAATTTGTTAATTATTGAACAATGATTGCTAAGATCATTTTGTATCAACCATTCCCAATTGATACACAACATGGCTCCTGTTACTTGTTGGGTTTGGCTAGTCTAGCAGGCCAGACTGGAAACCACTGCACACAAGTAGTCATGCATGGTTGATGGATGTTGCCACAACTCATGAAATATGTAATTTTAAGCTGTGAATTGATTTTCTGTGCACAATTTTTTAAATTGTCCTCTATAATGGAAGTGGAATAATTTTATGAACTTCGTTTTGTAATCAATTAAGTAATTGACAACTTACACATTAATTGGTTATTATACACAGATTAAATGATTTGGACATTGCAGCTGGTTATCTCAGTCGGTGGAACTGTTGCTGAATTTATCTGGAGTGGCTATAATATAATATAACACATCATCCAGTATATTATACTTCGGAACCATAATGTGCATCCATATTCCATATAGACACACACATCACTAACTACACATACAATGAATGCTATATCGATTTCCACTGCGTGTAAGCACGTATACAGGACTGTGCATTAGTCTACTTGAAAGTATAATAGCACCACTAGTGTTTTCTATAGAGATTACGTCATACGGGGGACTGCACCCCGAACGTCATCAAAACAATATGGCCACTGCGACTTGGGAACGTAAGTACGTGAAGATGTGGATATTCTGACTTTTTTAGCATTTTTGTGTTTAATGTCATAATCTAATATCTATATTTATGTTTACTTCAGAATTGAGACGAGAATCTCGTCAACTGGAAAATGAAATTGACGTAAAATTGGTATCTTTCAGTAAACTTGCCTCAACCTACAGTCACAAGGAAAGAAATGGGTGAGTGTCTGCTTTGGGGACTACTGTCGATCTTGGGAACATTTCTATAGTGACTGTGTATCAACACATTTGTGTACTGAGTGGTGTGTATCCAAATCTAACACACTTGTGTGGCAAGTACTGTCCCACTTAGTTCTGTTATTGGAGAGGTCCTCAAATGTGAACTGGATCAAGAAAATACATATAAACTATCAATTTGGTATACATGGCCTTCAAGCCCTTAGAGTTTTTTGTCCCTGCAAGCAATAAAGAAGTCTTGATGATGAATCTTCTTGTGAAGAATGTAAATGAATGTAAATTTGTTAAACTTTTTAATATTGATTTTGCCGTAATTTTTAGTGGTGAAAACTTGAAATGATAAATCTCAAATGATGTGTGGTGTTATCACGGGCATGTGCTTGTTATTTTGTTCTTCAGATCTGAAGTCGATCCATCCTCGGACCATGTCCATCTCTTCGATACCATGGTGATGGAAGTGGAACAGCTGCTGGAAAAGGTACACATTCACTTAGTTTACAGCTCAAGAGTAATAAGAATCCCAACAATGTTCATAGCACTTTGTGGATAAACCTTGTGGTTTGAAGTTTTTTATGACAATACAGCCACTGTGCACTCATTCCTAGACACTTCAACTCTGAGGATATCTCAGGATTCTGTCCCATGCATTTCGATCCAGAGCCTCATCTTCTGTATGATGAAAAGCCCTATGCTTTGCTTGTCTGATTCATACCAACCCACTATCCAACGGGAGTTACAGTATGTATCTATCCAAAATGGCTATTGATGTGACAGAGAATCCGGCTATGATAGACTGCGGTAGAGATAGTTGTACTTTCTGTTACATTACGTATATACCTACTCCCTGTTTAGAGTTAATTATGTATGTATTCAAAATGGCTACCCTCTGGACAGAAAATCTGGCTATGTTAGACTACGGTAGACATAGTGGCACTTTAGTTAAGTTTATATTTATGCAAATTCCCTATCTGAGAGTTAATTATACAGTGCAACTTGCTTAGTAAGTACCTGGGTTAGTACATACTCCTGGTTAGTGAGTACACTTCACTCAGTCCCTAGCTCATGTACACTATGTCAACCAGTATTGATAGTAAGTACCTCTGATAAGAAGTACAGATTTGGTGGGCCCTTCAAGGTACTTACTAAGCAAGTTGGACTGTATATGTATTCAAAATGGCTACTCTCTGAACAGAGAATCTGGCTATGTTAGACTAGGGTACATCTTTATTTATTGTGGCATGTATTTTACGTGTGTCTGTCTGCATGCCTTCACAGCTGCGTACAGTCAACATTAAGATGAACGACTACATGTCCAGTGTGAACAGTGCGTCCACTCCCAGCACACTCTATCACACCCTTCAGAGACACAACGATATACTACAAGACTACTCTCAGGAGTTCAACAGAACAAAGGTGCTGAGTGCAGTATGCAGGAATGTGTATATGTGTACTGTATGATGGTGTCAATGTGTTATGTGCAAGGTGTGTGTGTGTTTGTGTTTGTGTGTGTGTGTGTGTGTGTGTGTGTGTGTGTGTGTGTGTGTGTGTTTGTGTGTGTGTGTGTGTGTGTGTGTGTGTGTGTGTGTGTGTGTGTGTGTGTTTGTGTTTTTGTGCATGTACATTTGTGTTTATGTGCATGTGTGTTTGCGTGTTTGTGTTTGTGTGCGTTGTGTGTGTGTGTGTGTGTGTGTGTGTGTGTGTGTGTGTGTGTGTGTGTGTGTGTGTGTGTGTGGTGTATGAACTAGTGTTCGATAATTTTTCAATAATTGCATTAGCCGTGACAATTAACAACGACAACTATTATATTGGCGTGAAATTTGATATTGCTATTATCATTCCTGCACAATTATTGATCAATATCGTACCTACTGACTGTTTAATCACATAATATATATCTCTTGTGAGTTAATACAAGCTGTATAAATGATTATTTGTTGTTTTTGTAGCAAATATTTCTTCTTATATATCTGCCTTCTTGTTGCCTATCATTCAATATTTGTGGTAATCGTGGTAATTCCATTCACAACACCCACGTATCGTGTATGAGATTTAGGATTTAACCCTAACTCCATGTAGGATAGGAATAGGTGTATCTGCGTGTATGGCATGGTAGCGTGTGGGTGTGGTATGCAGGGAATGTATGGATAGGTGAGCACGGCATGACTGTGTATGGGTTTGGTACACCTGTTGGCATGTGTGGGTGTGTGTATAGAGGGAAGGAAATCTGACACTCTTAGTCCATGTACTCTGTTTATCTAAGCGTTATCACATGTGGGTTAGGCTTGTCTATATATAGTAGCACCTAATAGGTTGTGTGTACATGTAAGGGCATGTGTGTGTGTGTGTGTGTGTGTGTGTGTGTGTGTGTGTGTGTGTGTGTGTGTGTGTTTGTATGTGTGTTTGTGTTCACATGTGTCTTTGTGTGTGTGTGTGTGTGTGTGTGTGTGTGTGTGTGTGTGTGTGTGTGTGTGTGTGTGTGTGTGTGTGTTTGTGTTCATGTGTCTTTGTGTGAATGTGTGTGTGTGTGTGTGTGTGTGTGTGTGTGTGTGTGTGTGTGTGTGTGTGTGTGTGTGTGTGTGTGTTTGTGTTCATGTGTCTTTGTGTGAATGTGTGTGTGTGTGTGTGTGTGTGTGTGTGTGTGTGTGTGTGTGTGTGTGTTTGTGTTCATGTGTCTTTGTGTGAATGTGTGTGTGTGTGTGTGTGTGTGTGTGTGTGTGTGTGTGTGTGTGTGTGTGTGTGTGTTTGTGTTCATGTGTCTTTGTGTGAATGTGTGTGTGTATGTGCGCATGTATGTACATGTGTGTTGGTATTGTTCTACTACATACATATACGTATAATACGAACCCAGTGGTATCTCCTGATCCCTCTGTACACTGTGTGCTTACACTCTATGGTGTTACAGTACTCGATTTCTTCACTGCAGGCAAATATCCAAGCTATTCAACAGAGAGAGGAACTTCTTGGAGGATCTCGAAGAGATGGGTTAGTCTAGCTCATCCAGACCAAATGTCTCCATTTTATTGTCAATGCATAAAGGCTTCAGTATTACAGCACTACTCCAGTGTGTACACTTATGTGATATTATGGTGAAGTATGGTTTGCCTGCCATACTTATTCATTGTAAAATGTGCTGGATAAACCAGGTAGTGGATACATTGTCCACAATAAAAGTGAATATAAACCACAAAGGATTGTTGGATAAATAAATTGGGTAAACCAGGTGTACACAAATGTACTATAAAGTGCTATTATTCATATGAACATATAGTACATACGTATATATTGCAAGTATGTACATATGCTGTATCTGTAAACATGCTTTGCTTTGGATGTGCCAGTCTTGTGTATGTTGCGTACGTCTGCTGCAGTAGTTCTGTGATGCAGTGCTTATGGTGTGTGTGTGTGTGTGTGTGTGTGTGTGTGTGTGTGTGTGTGTGTGTGTGTGTGTGTGTGTGTGTGTGCGTGCGTGTGTGCGTGCGTGTGTTGGCACTATTCACCTCTGACATGCCCTCCACTGCTACAGGTCTTATAATGGCGGACTGAACAGGAGAACAGAGCTGTACCTCAAGGAGAACGACCACTTGAGAAAGTGGGTAATTGGTCCCGATAATCTAGTGTAATTTTTGAGAGCTGTCCTTAAGCACAACACTGCTCCCAGCAATCCTTAACCAGGGTGTAGCAACTTATTACATTTCTCAAGGGAAAAGAGGGAAGCATAAAATCATTACCCCAATCCCTGTACCTGGTTTGGGCACTGTTGCTATTTTAACTTTTTATATTTTGTCTACATACATACATACTCATACTATACTAGACATATTCATACTATGCTATACATATTTATACTAAGGCATATAAATCCCTGGTTTGGGCGCTGTTGATATTTTGCCTTTTTTACTTTTATCTACATACATGCTCATACCAAACTACATATACATACTCATACTATACTATACATACTTATACTATACATACTCATACTATACATACTCATAGAGATACATACTCATACTAATACTGTACTATACATATTCATACTATACTAGACATATTCATACTAAGGCATATAAATCCCTATTTGGTGTTATTGATATTAAGTGTACACCCTGGCTCCTTAGCAACCTGTTAGCCTGGATACCATGCTGCTGCTACTGCCAGCGGCATGCTATCTTGCATGCCGCTGGCATGACAATAACACATACATGCTAATCTTTGTGGAACACATTACAAATTGAAACAAAAATTTAGCATTTTCTACAAAAGGACCAACCGCTTTAGTTGCCTTCTTTCAAATGGATGGAGAGAATTTGTAAATTATTCCACCCAAATGTTGGCAAATCTAGAGCTTGATGAAACTTTACCAAAGTCACAAATTCCACGAAAATTTGCATGTGCACAGTGTGTATAGATTGTTGGTTTATACTGTACATACGTACGTACAGGAAATCTGATGATGATTTCAATTTATTTGTGCGTTTATGGTTATTGTAGTTCAGAACGTGTTGTTGATGATGCTATAAGTATTGCCATGGCAACCAAGGAGAATCTTACTGGTCAAAGGAACATGTTTACTGGAATTACTACGAGAATGCAAACTATTGCACGTATCCCAACCATTGTGTGTGTGTGTGTGTGTGTGTGTGTGTGTGTGTGTGTGTTGTGTCTGTGTGGGTGTGCGTGTCCGTGTGTGTGTGTGTGTGTGTGCTGTGTGTATGTGTGTCCGTGTGTGTCTGTGTGTGTGTGTGCTGTGTGTACATGTGTATGTGTGTGTGCGTCAGTGTCTGTGTTTGTGTTTGTGTGTGTGTGTGTGTGTGTGTGTCCGTGTTTGTGTGTGTGTGTGTCCGTGTTTTTGTGTGTGTGTGTGTGTGTGTGTGTGTGTGTGTGTGTGTGTGTGTGTGTGTGTGTGCATGCGTGCGTGTGCGTGCATTTTCACATGCCTACACTTGTACTAGTATTTGTTGTATATGTCACATGGCGTCATTACCTGGCCAATGGGTACAGTATGTACTTAACAGAGTTCACAGAAACATTCCCTCTCATCAACAGTCTCGTTCAGAGGATTAATCTAAGAAGGCGGAGAGATTCTCTCATCATCGGAGGAGTGATAGCCGTCTGTGTGATCATTCTACTAATATTTCTGTTCCACTGACCAAATCAAGCAGAGCCCACCACCCACACACATTAATTGTCACGCAATTATTATTATTATTATAAACATTAAAATGATTGAATTCATTGTAATCATATAGACAACTTCAATATGTATACATAAACCTACTATCATATGACATTGTAGTATAATACGCACACACGTACACACACATATTATATATAATATACATATAATTTATAGCTTAATAGTGTTGGACTACATGTGTCATGTATACTAATCTTGCATGTATGTGTGTACAACAAATGTTTCTGATACACATGGTGTATTTAGTGGTTAAGACATGGGCACGAGGGCATTATGACATATAAATACCGAGTCCCGAGGGCGAGTGTATTTTATATGTCATAATGCCCAAGTGTCCATGTCTTAACCATTATAGCATCCGTTGCTAACACTTTATACTGTTGCTAGTGCTTTATACATTATAAAATTGCTGTATAATAGTACTCTTTCTATGGTAACGGATGCTATATAAAAATTAAAGATTCCCTGTACAGAAATGTACGTACAGGTACATGACAAAATCTTTGAGGTATGTACGCACGCATGGGTTACACTGGTACATTACATTTGTACATGTTGCTGGGAAAATCCATTTGGATTCAGGAGCGTTTAAGCAACAGTTGGAAACTTCGCAGTCCCAAATCCCTATTCGAACATTTGTACATGTACGTACATGACAATGTGTTTGAGATATGTTTGCAAGTTACACCTGTACAGGAGATTATGTATATTATGTACACATCATGGAAAACTTGCTTATTGTAATGTACGTAATTCCGGTGTGATTACAATTACTTTATGACGAATTCACATTGTTCATTATGAAAGAATTACAATATGATTTGTGGAAAATTACAATCTTTTTACAATTCTGCTACCATAATGAACAATTTACGATTAAGTTATACGATATTTTAAATACTTAAAAACTGCAATTCTACTATCATGACAGAACTCTCTGTATGTAGGTTACCCTGTACAGGATTGTAAGTACAGGTACATGGAAATGTATGTATTTGTGATACGTATGTACATGGGATACACCTGTACATTATATATGTACATGTACATCACAATGTGTTTGAGATATGCATGTGAATTACACTTTCATAGGGTTGTATTTTTGTTCATGTACATATGCATGAAAATATGTTTGAGATACGTACATATCTGTACAGGATTGTACATACGTTATACAGCACGGAGAACTTGACTTGTAATATAATTTCAGTGTGATTACCATCACATTACATTGGATTTACATTACTTGATCAGAGAAAGACCACAATAGTTTTACGATTCCACAACAATTA
>OZ026548.1:1646396-1653896 GCA_964020155.1 Chondrilla cf. caribensis
AAATTTGATGCGGCAAGTCCAATCAGGAACTCAGGGGATGCCCCCTGGAATGGGAGGCGGGAGAAAATGACATCAACACAAAACGCTATTTGTTCTTTGAAAATGACTGAATTTTTATTGCTTCTGTCCATGACAATATCTTTAAATTAATTCTTGTCCTGAAATTGATGACCTGTTGTGTGAACTATTACATGCACATAAAGCATAGGCACCACAGTTCTATATCACATCTGATCATATACACATAATCATTCATTATTATTACTGTGAGTGGGTCATATGCACGCTTGTGCAATACACTGGAAGACAGTCACAAAACATTGAGGTTTTCATCACATCCATCCATACAACATACTGTACATGTAATGATGGTTATGGGTGGTTGAAAAAAAAATAAAAAAAGGGTCACCCACTCGGGGTCGAACAAACCCATGGTTGGCTTTATAGGGACTTTCCACAGATACTGTGTACTTGGTCATTCCGCGAATGAAGAAGACACTATTCTAGCTGGGAGGTCAGTCGCGAGTCCCAAAGCTCCCCCCTACGGTTCTTTGTAGAGAGTATTGCAACTGACCACCAGGAAGCGAGCTCTTTTTTTTTTTTTCATGGAAAAAATCCGTCCTTTGGAGGATTCGAACCCGCGACCTGGAGCCTAGAGTCGTGTCACCTGACCAACCGGCTACCCAACCGGCTACCGTGACCTATCTATTTTATTATTAGTATCTGCGCTATTTATAGTTGCCCTAGGTGTACAATTTGATAAAAAATGATAAAAGTGGAGTCGCAGAAGCCTTCCCCAGCACTCAAAGTACTTGGACGTCTACTTTAGGTTTGGAAAAACCTTCGCTGGAGATATAAAGTTCGTCGAAGCCGTTTCGCTTGAATTCTAGCCGAATTTCTAATTCTCGGCCTTTTGAAATCGGCCATCTTTTTGCGCAATATAGAATATAATATAAATTCACTGTTTCAGTTACGTGTGAGAACAAATGGAAATTACCTGGAGAAGAAGAAATCCTTCGGAAAATGCAGTCTTCGGAATCCGATATGTCAGCCCACTTACAGAAGAACTTTAATCCTAATAAACACATGGGGCCCAGTCCTTCCAACGACACGCCTCTGATGTACGCTGTCAGGTTCGAGCACAAACTTTTCCTGAACGAATGCCTTCGATTTGGCGGTGACCCTTTCGTAACTAACGCCAATGGTCGAACAGCCTTTCATGTAGCGTGTGCTTCTTCTCGTTCGAGTCAGAGAACAGACAAAAAGAGAAAGGAATTCCTCCAAATGCTCTTAGACCAGCCCGTGAATAAAGAATATCAACTACCGTGGTGGTGTGTGTATGTGTGTGTGTGTGTGTGTGTGTGTGTGTGTGTGTGTGTGTGTGTGTGTGTGTGTGTGTGCATGTGCGTGTGTGTGATTAAAGAGAGAGTGTGTGTATGTTTATTCGTGTGTGTGTGTAAGAGAGAGAGAGAGAGAGTGTGTGTGTGTGTGTGTGTGCTTATTTGTGTGTGTTGCATTGCCACTCTACACTTCCAGTATCATACATTCACGATTGTAGAGTTGGACCATCCAAATGGTAAATGTGCATGTGTTTGACCGTCAAGCAAGTAGAGTGGCCCGTGTAGCCAGAGGTTCTGGTACCAGCATAAGAGAAGTGAAGGAGCTGATCAAACAGTATGGGAAGTTTGCCGAGTTAGTGAAGAAGATGGGAGGAATGAAGGGACTGTTCAAAGGTGTGTGTGTGTGTGTGCGTGCGTGTGTGTGTGTTGTGTATGTGTGTGTGTGTGTGTGTGTGTGTGTTTGTGCGCATGTGTGTGTGTTGTGTGTGTGTGTGTGTGTGTGTGTGTGCGTGTGTGTGTGTTTGTGTGTGTGTGTACAGTATGTGTATATTATGTGCATTGTGTGTATCCTGCAGGTGGTGACATGGGCAGAAATGTCAATCCAGCACAGATGGCCAAACTCAATCAGCAAATGGCAAAGATGATAGACCCAAGGGTACTTCAACAAATGGGTATGTTCCCCAATTGGTTGAATTTTTTGACTGTTTGTTCACTATATTTGGTACTTTTTATGCAGGTGGAATGGGTGCTCTACAAAATTTGATGCGGCAAGTCCAATCAGGAACTCAGGGGATGCCCCCTGGAATGGGAGGCGGGAGAAAATGACATCAACACAAAACGTTATTTGTTCTTTGAAAATGACTGAATTTTTATTGCTTCTGTCCATGACAATATCTTTAAATTAATTCTTGTCCTGAAATTGATGACCTGTTGTGTGAACTATTACATGCACATAAAGCATAGGCACCACAGTTCTATATCACATCTGATCATATACACATAATCATTCATTATTATTACTGTGAGTGGGTCATATGCACGCTTGTGCAATACACTGGAAGACAGTCACAAAACATTGAGGTTTTTCATCACATCCATCCATACAACATACTGTACATGTAATGATGGTTATGGGTGGTTGAAAAAAAAAATAAAAAAAGGGTCACCCACTCGGGGTCGAACAAACCCATGGTTGGCTTTATAGGGACTTTCCACAGATACTGTGTACTTGGTCATTCCGCGAATGCAGAAGACACTATTCTAGCTGGGAGGTCAGTCGCGAGTCCCAAAGCTCCCCCCTACGGTTCTTTGTAGAGAGTATTGCAACTGACCACCAGGAAGCGAGCTCTTTTTTTTCATGGAAAAAATCCGTCCTTTGGAGGATTCGAACCCGCGACCTGGAGCCTAGAGTCGTGTCACCTGACCAACCGGCTACCGTGACCTATCTATTTTATTATTAGTATCTGCGCTATTTATAGTTGCCCTAGGTGTACAACTATCTTATGTAAGTGGGCTGACATATCGGATTCCGAACACTGCATCTTCCGAAGGATCTCTTCTTCTCCAGGTAATTCTTACTGTTATCTTTCCGTTCTTCTTCGGTTGGTAAAAACTGAAAGAACTTCGTTTCCACTGCACCCATCTCCAGTACGCACTGATCATTAGAATCCGTCAAGAGTCTTTAGGTAACATAATGTCATAATGCTTTCTCACACGTAACTGAAACAGTGAATTTATATTATATTTTATATTGCGCAAAAAGATGGCCGATTTGAAAAGGCCGACAATTAGAAATTCGGCTGGAATTCAAGCGAAACGGCTTCGCCGAACTTTATATCTCCAGCGAAGGTTTCCCCAAACCTAAAGTAGACGTCCAAGTATTTTGAGTGCTGGGGAAGGCTTCTGCGACTCCACTTTTATCATTTTTTATCAAATTGTACACTTAGGGCAACTATAAATAGCGCAGATACTAATACTAAAATAGATAGGTCACGGTAGCCGGTTGGTCAGGTGACACGATTCTAGGCTCCAGGTCGCGGGTTCGAAACCTCAAAAGGACGGTTTTTTTCTCTGAAAAAAAAGAGCTCACTTTCTGGTGGTCAGTCGCAATACTCTCTACAAAGAACCGTAGGGGGGGAGCTTTGGGACTCGCGGCTGACCTCCCAGCTAGAATAGTGTCTTCTGCATTCGCGGAATGACCAAGTACACAGTATCTGTGGAAAGTCCCTATAAAGCCGACCATGGGTAAACGTTCAACCCCGAGTGGGTGACCTTTTTTTATTTTTTTTTTAACTCAAGGCCGTCAAACCACCCATAACCTCAATCAATCATTACAATGTACTGTATGTTGTGTGCATCATTATGCAATCACTACCTGTACCACACAAATGGGGAGCACTATATATAGGCACCATATGTACGACAATGCAGGAATGATTGACAACAATAATTAATCGATAAACTTTGAAATTATTTAAACTTGCGATCGATAATTCATGCATGTCGATATGAATTATCATCAATCAAAGCATCTAATGCTTTCATATGATGCTTTGATTGTTCAGTATAATATGTAGTAAGAGGCTGCGAGTTTATTAATAATAATACATAATGCATAATAATGCACTATAAAAAAACAAAGATAATACAGAAATATAACAGAATGAGAATTTGGGGAAACACGTATACAAGAATAATATACATTGCAGCACAGCTGGCAGTGCTAATTAAATGTAAAAGGCGAAGTAACATCATACAAATGTATCTCGTGGAGGATATACAAAAATGGGTATCAAATATTAATAAAGGAATTACAAATTTGCATTTAATATAAATGATGTTGTCAGTCGCAATTATTTTACAGTTGTTTATTGCTGCACTGTTTTGTACATCATCAGATGATATTGCAGTGATGGAGGTAGCCTCTTAATGTGGTTTAGGCTTCAACCTCTGGAACATCCTTGACATGAGAGAATTCAGCCTCTGTCTCTTCAACACGTCAAACAACTTTATCCAGGAGACCTCAGGATCCTCTTCCAACCATTTCTCAAGGACTTGAGTGCACTTTGACTGGGGGCTATATGGCTGATCGCTCAGGGACTGGATTACAGAAGTACCCACAGATAGACTGTGTCCCACTAGGTCCCACTTTGGTGTTATTTCTTCAACGAAGTCAGCCAACGTGTTCATTGTTAAGGGCGGGAGGCTATCAATGTCATCTACGTAGGAGAAAGAATCGTGGAAAATTATCATAAAATGGTGAATAACAGGATACACGGTGTATGTGCGTGTCTGTGTGTATGTATGGTAGTGGTGGTGGTGGTGGTGTGTGTGTACGTGTGTGTGTGTGTGCGCGTGTGCTTGTGTATGTATGGTAGTGGTGGCATTGGTGTGTGTGTGTGTGTATATATGTGTGTGTGTGTGTGGGTGCGTGTGTGTGTGTGCGTGTGCATGTATGGTGGTGTGTCAGTGTGTGTGTACATACAGGTGTATGTACGTACATATGTATGTGCATACACAGATGTGCTCTCTGTAACCAATTTGTATACATATATGTGACTCCTTCACATTCACCTTCCTCAACACAGTAAATGTCCAAATAATCTGCAACTCTACCATCACTTTCTTCATCCTAAAATTAAGAAAATGTAAACAAATCATTATAAAGCGAATGCGTCACACTCAACTGTGAAACTAAATCAATTAATCCACTGTACATCAACTACTACAGTATGTCCCTTGGGTGGTCTTTATATACAGGTTCCACTGTACATCAACTACTACAGTGTGTCCCTTGGGTGGTCTTTATATGCAGGTTCCACTGTACATCAACTACTACAGTGTGTCCCTTGGGTGGTCTTCATCTACAGGTTCCAATGTACATCAACTACTACAGTGTGTCCCTTGGGTGGTCTTTATATGCAGGTTCCAATGTACATCAACTACTACAGTGTGTCCCTTGGGTGGTCTTCATCTACAGGTTCCAATGTACATCAACTACTACAGTGTGTCCCTTGGGTGGTCTTCATCTACAGGTTCCAATGTACATCAACTACTACAGTGTGTCCCTTGGGTGGTCTTCATCTACAGGTTCCAATGTACATCAACTACTACAGTGTGTCCCTTGGGTGGTCTTTATATGCAGGTTCCAATGTACATCAACTACTACAGTGTGTCCCTTGGGTGGTCTTCATCTACAGGTTCCAATGTACATCAACTACTACAGTGTGTCCCTTGGGTGGTCTTCATCTACAGGTTCCAATGTACATCAACTACTACAGTGTGTCCCTTGGGTGGTCTTCATCTACAGGTTCCAATGTACATCAACTACTACAGTGTGTCCCTTGGGTGGTCTTCATCTACAGGTTCCAATGTACATCAACTACTACAGTGTGTCCCTTGGGTGGTCTTTATTATATAGGTTCACGCGCATATCCACTGTATGTCAACCACCAAGTCCTCATAGAACCAAGCATGTGTGATCCAGGCATACTCCGGGGTGGTCATTCCCAAGGCCAATGCCTACAAACAGTAAGCACGTCCATACAACATAAATGTTTCACATGTCTCATGAACTAATGCTGTATATAATACAAATTGAACCTCAAAGAGGGCAAATATATTATACCACAATTATTGTTACACTAAACATGGAATTAATAAATAGAATGTAGTTGATCTAACACACACATGATCACGCAAGCAACTATATTATGCTGGGTGTAACTGAGTGTAACTGTTGATGACAATCTTAAATGAAATCATCACATCTACAACATATTGAATCCTAAAGGCCTTTATACCATATAGATCGCTTTATATTATAACTATAACTAAGTTAGAAATATTTTCCTTAGGTGTATACTGCAATCCATCACGGATAAGAGTGCCACACCCTATCTTTGTGCACTCATGAAGCCTATTGCCAGCATTCATGTATATGCAATGTATAATAACATTGTACATTATATTATTATGTTCACACAGTTTCCACTGCATGTGAACACCGCGTTGATCACACAACATTATTTACTCTCATTTCACTGACCCATGCTTGATATTACAATTCAATCAATTATTGAAACACTAGCTACTTTGTTGCAAGAATTCTCTTTGACCTATCATACTGTTCTCTTTTCAGTTTCAGTTTCCTCACAAGAGAGGCCTTCTTCTTCTTGCTGTACACTATCTGTTCGTAAAGACGCCTTTTCTTCTTCGACAGCAACATCTTAGCCAGTCTTCTTTCTTCCAAAGCTTCCCTTTCCTCTTGTTCTCTACTGACGTCGTCTCTCTTGTTCACCTCTCCTGCTACCACACTACCAACTGGCAGTTTCTTTGATTTTTTGGATTTCTTTGGTTTGGGGGGAGAGTCTTCATCCGCCTCATCATCTCTTTCCTGTTCCTCCCCGTCTTTAACTTCCTCGATGATGTCACTTCCTGTTTCTGTGGACAACAAAAGCAGCAAACACTTCCTTGTTATTCCAGCACAGTGGTATGTGATACAGAAGTTTACCCCTGGGACTTCCCCTACACCAGAGCTCCTCCCGCCTCCCTCTCCCACGTATATAAAGTATATAAATCCACCTTCAGTAATACTGATAAAGCTACTATACAGTATGTATGGAGGGTAGGGAGCCTATGTTGGCCGCTCAAATATTGAATCTGTCTCACTACATGTACCTCAGACCCTTACATGTAACACAGTCAGTATACGTATAATATACATGCTGTATTTACGTTACTGGTATATGTAGTTCACCCTCTCAAAGCTTACTCCAAATAAAACTAAAAGCAGTGGACCCTCTATTAAAGGACACTCTGAATAAAGGACACCATAGAAAGTACCTCCCTACAAAGAACACTTTCTTAGGCCCCAGAAATGAACTTTCCTATAGTGTTAATATATTTTTTACCTCTGAAGAGTGGACAACCTCTCTACAGTGGACAAATTAGCTGGTCCCAATGTGTCCTTTATAGAGAGGGTCCACTGTATATACAGTATATGTATACATGTACAAATCATACAGTCATCATATTACTATGGTATAAAATTAATACGTATATAAGTACATATAATACACTAGCTACGTAAGTACAATTCTGTATAGTATGGTATCTGACTCAGTACACACAGTAAGGTACATACGTACTGTACATTAGA
>OZ026548.1:1658896-1708896 GCA_964020155.1 Chondrilla cf. caribensis
CATATGTGCACAATGACACTTGTAATCTGGCCCATGTAACGGATACACGCTCTACACGAATAAGTGTACACATACCTGAAATCGGCCAAAGACAGCTGCAGCTTTCTAATGGCCTGCGTTCTGGAGATGTAGTTGGTGACCGAACCCTTTTGACCCTATATAAACGTAGACGGATATATAATATTGTTATCAAGCTCAGTCTTTGTTTAACATCAGTGAACGCATATACGTACTAGTATTGAATATCATACACTGCGTGCACGGACCGTACATGTACATACAATGAATTTCTGCCTACCTTTTTCTGTTCCTTACCCATCCCGCACGCCAATACACACGTAGCCTCTACACACACGTGGACAGAAAATGAGGAAAACCCTGTCAATTAAATTTTACCGACTATGGGCGGGGCAACAGCGATGGAAAGGCCCGTTATTCCGTGGAACCTGGGCAATGGAGAACGCGTCGCATAGTTCCTTGATATTGGAGGCTGTAGTTCTAGTTAAGTGTGCCAACCAATATGCCTTCTTCAGTAAAAGCAGTGAAGACGGACCTTTCTCTGTACTTAGTTTGCGGGTGCACAATTTCAGTGAAATAAGAGAGTTAGACGCTTCCTTACGCCAACTCGTCTATACTGTGAGTTGTTACTTTTTGTAGGTCAGTGTGTCGTAGCGAGGTGAATTGGCGTTCCAGCCTTTTCAATTGCGTGTACTTATACGGATGATTCTAATTAATTTGCAATAATTGATTATGTATTTGTAGTTTGTGTATCATACGCATGTTGTGTTTGAAACCACAATTTGTTGACACAACTGAGGGATGGTGTTGAAGTTTATTTCGCATTTCACCCCGAAAACACATTCTCACATCCTTGCACTGTGTGTTTGGGATTCAGTTTTAGTCTTGCCTTGCAACTACTTGAGTGCATCGTGTTGAAACATACACCTGTCTGTGGAACCCTCCAGGTCACTGGTGACCTCTCATTTGTTAGGTAAATGATAAGGATGGGGTATCAGTTAATATTATCCCCGAGGGGTGGGGGGTTCGTAGTGTTTTGCTCATCAAGTAACTCCATGTTGATGTTTCAATTGTGTTTTAAGATGCCCATTGATCGTGGTTACTATTTGGATGTAAATCAATATTCATACTTGCACATGCAGAAGTGTTAGAAGGAATAGTTGACTGATTGTAATTTAACCCTCCCCCTTCCCCCCTTATTGGGGTGGGTGGCTTGTACAGCCCATTGTACTTGGAATAGTGCAAGTGGTCTAATACTTCCTGCTCAACCCGTGGGGGGCAGGGTGGGAGTTCATACTGAGAGGTGCATTACTGACATCAACAGACAACAATGAGGTGACCTGGTTTTTACCACGGTCTTTATCCGTCGCAGTGTTTTATCATCAATTATCAACAATTAGAGAATAAATTGCTATCACTATTTGTCACCACAATTATGAGGAAGGTTAACCTTTTCAGTTGTTTACTCATTGCTGGACTATGTAATGGTTACGTTTTCCTTCTATTTGTTATCAATTGATCGGGGTGAATGCGTTGCTTCTAGTGGGAAGTGGTGCTCTTTGATGTGACCGAAGTATGTGTTCTGAAGCTGAATGTACGTATATACGTATATGATATTATTATACTATGAATGTATGTACATACGTACATACTGTATATGAATGTATTAATGCATACCAATTACAATTATATCACACAGAACAACAGCCTAAAACAGTGATTGAGTTAAATATATGCATATATGTATTACGTATGTGTTATATATCTATGTATGTGTGTATGTACGTACATATGTATCTATGAATGTATGTACGTATGTACGGAAATATTTATCTATGTATCTGTGTATACGTATGTGTGTGTGTTTGTGGATGGGTGTGGGTGTATGTGTTTATGTGTACTAATGTGTGCGGGTGAGTGTATATAGGTGAAAGCACTCAAGCATGATATATACGTATGTGGGTGGGTGAATGGGTGTTTGTGGGTGAGTGTGTCAGTGTGGAACTGTGTCCTGTCTGTACACACATAGTGAATGTGAACAGCTGTGAGGAGTTATCCATT
The DNA here is from genome assembly GCA_964020155.1 of Chondrilla cf. caribensis. Lineage (NCBI taxonomy): Eukaryota > Metazoa > Porifera > Demospongiae > Chondrillida > Chondrillidae > Chondrilla > Chondrilla cf. caribensis. The sequence goes on from OZ026548.1 coordinate 1,660,976, forward strand.
GTGGTTTGTGCGTAGATCCACAACCGAGAGAAAAAGAATGGAAGTGTATACATATGCACACGCATGAGTGCACGTGTATATACGTAAGAACAGGTGTACATACATACGTACATGTGATGGATTTGATGTGAGTACATATTATTGCTGTGATTTTGGTATTTGCTCCCATTCAGAATGTGCAAAGAACTGTGAAATCAATTAGTGTTGCTGGTGTTGAGGTGGGTCAATTTGTTGAGGGTCAGAAGAAGAATGCTGTCGGACTGAGACTGGTAGTCATAGCAACCGTCTCGGAAGAAGACGGCATGCCAGGGAACATCACTTCGTCATGCAAGGTTCAATGGCTGGAACCTCAGGGAATCGCACAGATCATTGGCTCCGAACCTAGTGTTTTACATCCCGCAAGAGACATTTATCGGTGGAGAGGTGAGCTATCCATGCATAAGCCCATAAATAGGTACGTACATATGTACATATGTAGGTACGTATGTTTATTGTTTTATTTTAGGAGGGAAATATGTAATAATATTACAAATTGTAATATAGTAAACGAGCAGGCAATAATATATATCACATGGTTATAGTAAGGAAAATACTGGCCCAGGAAATCGTACGTATTATTGATCCATACATTCATACGTATCTTGTTGTGAAAGTTGTTAGGCATGCTTGGAAAATATGTTGAGGTTTATTAGGACTGTTATTTGTGCCTGATGAAGCCGAGAAGGGTGAAACGTTGCACTGAGTAAATATTGTTTGACAAAACTACATTTGTGGTGTACGAAAATAGTCCTAATAAACCTCAACATATATTCATATGTATGTACGTATGTATGTACAGTACTGCATGTGCTGTGTGGACTCTGGACTCACAATTCAGGTTTAATCACACAATAAGGCATAGTATAATGATTATTGTGGGAGCACTGAACCCTAACAATTCCTGCTTCGTCATGCCTGCAATATTTAATGACACAATGTATTGTGTAATATTAATACAGTACATACATGTACTTACTAGTCTAAGCACTTATACATTTTTAGTATGGAACTACGGTTCTTTAGGAAGAGCAAGGGGCATCGTCCTCCTCTTGGAATCCCCTGGAGCTCTCCTTGGTGTCCTGTGCAGCACCTACAATTGTCCCACATTTCACATCGATTGCATGCACGCATGTGGTGGAAGAGTCCGCAAACAAAGAATTCTGGCTCCAGGAAAATACATATTATAGACTTCAATAGTGTTAGTCCCTCCCCCTTCTTTGCACAACCAAGCCTTTGCCCTCATGCCACTTTCCTAACAGAAGTACATGCAGAGTACTGCATCCAATTACATACTGTAGGTTCAGCACAATATTGTTCACTATTACAAATTTCACATTATAATAAATTTCAGTCATATAGTTTACATGCGTGTGTACATACATATTTATGTAAGTTCAATGATTATAATCGAATTATTTTTCTAACTATGTACTGTACATACATTATGTTCCATTCCACTCTCCCACACACCACCATAACACTCGGACACGCTCTCTAATCAACCTTCCTCAAACAAAGACTTCATCTGGACAGAAGGCATTTAGTTTTGCTGGCGCGAGTATATGGAGAACACTACCATCATCAGCTAGGGAAGCACAATCACTCCATCATTTCTCCAATATTGCTAGAAATGTTATGTAAAATCATCTAGAAATATTCTTGTTGCATGTTAATTCTCATTGTACATTATCATTCTTTCAATCATCATCAATCTTTTATACTGTAGTCTTTTATTTTATGTATTGTGATTAATCTGGGTGCCTAGAATAGTAGCCTCTGGCTAAAGGCCTCCCCAGGATAAATAAGCTTTCCTATCCTATCCTATCCTATGTAAGAGTAACTTTAATAGTATGTAGCTTTAGTAACCATCTCTAAACACATACGTACGTACGTAAGTACATGCATAAATTCATACATATGTGCATGCATACACGTATACATGCAACCATACACACACACTTGCTTATGTACATACACACATTCACAAAACTCCATTATGCTAATCAATATTACGTATGTATAATTTGTTTAGTAAAGTGAGTTTATTGGGATCCGTCTTAGCATGGTGTTGTCTCCATTTGTGTCTTCAGTGGTGGAAAGTATGTCTCGATTTTCCTACATCCTCTGATCTCTTCTTCTAATCTTCTTCTTTTTCTCTCTCTTTCCTGTTTCTTCTTGCTGAGCCTACTTTTCTCTCTGTACCTTTCTCTAGCAGATCTGCTCAATGCATTATGAGAAGCAGTTGCTGAGTATCTATGTATATCGCATTCTTCCCTCCTTCCTCTGTGTTGAGGTGAAAGGTATGCTTTCCTAAGTTTTTTCTGCTCAATAAACTCCATTGGATTTTCATAGTCGTCCTCAACTGTATTTGACCAGCTTTTAGTGAAACTAGTAAATACAAATAATGGAAAATATACGTATGTATTGATATACATAAATACTCATAAAAAGCAATGAGACTTTAGCTATGAAACTTGAAATCACTTACTGCGGGATTATGCATGCACATTTATAGGACTTCCAGTATGTTATGCTCAATGTAATATATTATATACGTACTATATTGAATTGAATTGAATTGAATATATATTATGTTTTCCTACATGTACCTGCAACAATGAATTTACTTTATAATTTATATTGCACGAGAAAAGATGATCAATTTTGAAATGCAGAGAATTAGAATTAGGCTCAAATTCGATTAATTTTTGATTAATGCAGTACCTCCAGCAAAGGTTCTTATAAATCTAGGAAAGATGCCTGAGTAATTTGAGTGTGTGTGTGTGGGGGGGGGTTGGCAGCCCCACGAGTTTTGAATTTGAATTACTTGTTCTCCTGTTTATAGTATTTTCTGTATGTGATTGAGAGTACCCAGCAGGATCAACCTATGACTAATACAATGTATCCATGCCTAATTCCTAATATCTATTTACCTATCTATCTATCTCTCCATCCCTGTATTTATGTACTATATCTGTCTATCTACGTATCTCTGTATCTACCCATGTACGAATGTGTCTATGTATGGTATATACTGTGTAACCATAGACTCTATCTAGGGTATATGGTGTAACTAGTAAGTACCTGGTTAGTACATCCTTTTGGTTAGTACATAGCTAGTTAGTACACATCACTCAGTCCCTAGCTCATGTACACTGTGGTCAACCAATGCTGATAATAAGTACCTCAGATAAGAAGTACAGATTTGGTGTGCCCTTCAAGGTACTTACTAAACAAGTTGGACTGTAAAATGTCAATATAAAAATATAAAAATCTATCTGCATACCTTTCATCAGGTGATTTTCCTATCCAATAATCAGTCTTGTCATAGCTCACGATGTTTCGCCTGAATGAGATTAAATGTTGAGTCAGCCAAACAGTTATTTTATATGTACGTTTCATCCTGATTACGTCATTGTTTATTTAACAATGTACAATAACTATGTGTGTGTATAATAATAATATGCAATAATTTCTAAATATAGTACATATGCATACTGGGCCTGAAACAACCAGTCACACACCTGGTCATGAATATTGTTAGCCAGGTTACCACAATGGAATATAATATGCTATAATATTATGTATATACGTATGTACAAAGAAGTATGTATACATAGAAGTATGTGTACATACATACATACTTGTACGTATGTATGATATATGAACCAGAATTTCTTTTTAGGAAGGTTAGCAAGAAAATGCAAATATGGTTGTGAAGAAAGAGGCTAACATGGGTATTAATGTTATCCCATATATTTTGGAAAAGGGAGCATGTAAATTTCAAGCTGGGGGTGGGGGTGGGGGAGCAAAAGGGGGCAAATGAGACCCTGCATACCATAATATGTACATACGTACCTACAAACACATGCTCATATAATGCCTTATTATGTATTTGTCATCTCATCGTGTGTAGCACTCTGTGAGGAAAACCCTACTCGTTTAGCAATATCTGCTGTGATTGGTTTGACTGGAGGTTTTGTACCAGTAGTGACCACTCAGCCTGAACCAGACGAAGTAGACGGTTGTGTGCAGAAGGAGACTCTTGTCCAAGATAAGGATGCAGCTACACTCGGATCAAAAGAGGAAGAACTGCTAAGAAAGAGCAAAATTGGACCTGTTGGTAAGTTAGTTCACATACGTACAGTGTATGTACATATGTATTTGCTACATGTTCATCGTGAGTGTAGACATACTTATGTATATGTTCTATATACGTACATACGTACGAGTCATGAGTATGGATGTTTACACTTCCTTGGATGTACACACACACCTACACACACACACACACACACACACACACACACACACACACACACACACACACACACACACACACACACACAACTCACACACACATACACATAATATCTTGGCTACCGGTACACCAAGGTGCAACATACGTGGCAGTCTGTTCTCTTAATACACTAATATGTACATATGTTCTTTGTATGTTTGTGTGTGTTGAAATTGGTCCATGTTCTGTAACTGAAGTCTCAATGGTAGTGTTTCTTGACAACATGCATATTAAATTTTGCTCCATTCTTCAGAGCTCTCACAAATTGCGTCAGAATTCTCTGCTCACTGTGGTAGTGGTACGAAGAGAATGAAAAAGGATGTATTTGTCTCTTTTGTGTCCAAAATCGGGATTTCACCAAATGCTGCCAATGATCTGTACCGGTTGGTTGTAATGTACAGACACACATGCACACACACACACATGCACACACACACATGCACGCACACACACATACACACACAAACACAAACACAATATACAAAATATCACATACAGGACAGTGTACATAATACGGTAGGAACACACTAAGACAAACACTCTTAAGACAAATTTTGTATCTCGCTTAGCAAACCCTAATGAGAAATGTCCTATAATGAAACTTGACCTTGTTGATCCCTTATAGTTTCTACGTTATAGTTAAAGTATGCAATATGTACAATGGTGCATACTTATATGGTGCGTGTAGGCAATGTTGAATCATTGCTTTCCATATCTCACAATGGTTTTAGCATGTGTGGAGTACTCACGACACTTACATACATACATATAATGCATCATTCCATTATACTGTATTGTACATACTTGTGTACGTGTCATTTGTCTTGTACATATAATATACATATGCAGAACACATGTACACCACTTACTACATACATCATAATTTAAGACTGTACACATGTACAACATTTTCTCTCTGTATCAATTCTGTTTCAGTGCATTTGGAGGAGGTGATGCAGGGCTTACTCTACTGCAACTTCAGATGGGTGTGGCAGCCATGGAACCTGCCACGCCCCATGGAGGTATTTGTGGTCAAGTGAGAGCTGAAATGATCTTTCAATACTACAATAAAAGAGAAAATGGCACCTTAAATTTGCAAGAGTTTAGGTTCGTGTGTGTGTGTGTGTGTGTGTGTGTGTGTGTGTGTGTGTGTGGTGCATACACCATGAATGTACATATGTATTTATTGAAGAGTATACTGCATCTTGGTGTACGTATGTGCTTATCAATATGGTACTTGTAAATAATTATGCAGAAATCTCTTAACTGACATCTATTGTATCAAGAACGTTTGCATTTCTCAAGAAAGCCTCTCAAAAATGGTCGATGAGCAGTTCAAGTGAGATACACACATACACACACACACACACACACACACACACACACGAATTCATTTCTTATCTTATCCAGACTTTTTGAACTCAATTCTGACAAAGAGATCACTTTAAACAGTTTCTTGAGTTGTGTTGGGCAGCTCAAGTTCAGAGGCACTTCTTCCCTATTGAGACTTCCGAAGCCACTCTTTGGACAGAAGGAAGGCCAGCAGGTCAATCGGTCACCCTCTCCCATTCATATACCACCTGATAATAACTCCCAGTCAGATGCTGTTAAAGACAACACACTGCCTCAAGTGAGTGGAGAAGAAGAAGTGTTAGAGAAGTTACCTTACAGAGGTAGACGTAAAGCCCTTTCAATGGAAATCCCAGAAGAAATGGAGATATCTCCTTCGGAGGGGACCAAGGAGACCATCACTGATGTGAAGAGTCCGAAGAGGCTTAAACTGACCACTGTAACACAAGATCAAGCTCGCCAAATGGAGGAATTCAGCATAGCCACACACTTTGTTAAAGTTCGAAGAAATGGATTGTTAGTTGACGTCAGCACTTTGTGGGACTTCATTAGTACAGAGGCTGTCACTGGGAGTGTTAGGAACATTCTCTCCCACAGCAAACCAGGAGTGCAGAGACAGGGATCAATTTTTGCTTTTGATCCTGTGAGTGGTCTGTGATCTCTCTCTCTGTGTGTGTGTATACGTGTGTTTGTGTGTGTATGTGTGTGTGTGTGTGTGTGTGTGTGTGTGTGTGTGTGTGTGTGTGTGTGTGTGTGTGTTGTGTGTGTGTGTGTGTGTGTGTGTGTGCGTGTGTGTGTGTGTGTGTGTGTGTGTGTGTGTGTGTACATTTCTTTTTAATACAAAATTTCTGTTTCCTTGAGAGAGGCTACACTAAACCTAGTTGCTGCTACCCAGTTACTCTGAACTAACTTTGCATGACTGAGCATCTGCTCCTTCTAGAAATCTGCAGCCAATCAGATGCTTGGAATGCTTCGGTACTTTGAGCAGAGTCTCTCTCAAGCAAGTGGTCACGATGAAGAGAAGGCTGCCCTGTCATGGGGAGCAGTGGAGAAGGAGAGTGTCGGTAGCACATTCTTGAAGCTCTGCACTCGAGTCCAGGACATTCTGGCTCAGGAGGACCGCTTGGTGCAGATGAAATCTCCAGTCTATGTTTTAGGTACAGTGCAACCTGTCACACTTCAAATACCCCTGGCTTGGTAGTTCATATAGTGTGTTGAATATGTATGGTTATGAGATTGTGTTCACTAACATACACAGTTCTCCAAAAAGGTAACAGTTACATCATAACAACGTTTTGACATTTTGATAAATGATGTAACAGTTAACTTTCTATTGGAGGACAGTGTATGTACACATTTAATCATTAATGCACGTGTGTTTCCATTCACCTATTTGGTATGTGGTGTGGGCAGATCAAAGTGCAAAGTGTGCCAATATTTGCACACATAAATACAGTACATAGATACTTTTGTTTGTTTACTGTTGTTCATTTCCTTGTAGGAGACTTCCATGGCAATTTTCAAGATCTTGTTTGCTTTGAGAAGGTTCTGTGGAGACTGGGTCCTCTTCTGACGCCAGCCTCCTTCCTCTTCCTGGGGGACTATGTGGACCGCGGACCACACGGATTTGAGGTATGTAAGACAGAGAGAGTAGATACATATCATGATGTACAGACACATGTGTGCATACTACAGGATATGTACGTACCTATGTATGTATACACTAGCCAGTCCTTACATTTCGTTTTACTATTGCACAATTTCTTACTCTGCCCAGTAAATAAATTGGTGGATTGAGGGTCTGGCTAGATCCTATACTACCTACAGACATAGTGCATATGTGCAGTTATACATACTGTACCGTACATACTGTACTTATATAATATACCAAGGTTCATTATTGTTTGGTAGTTACTGATTTCATGATGTTGGCACATCAGTAGCATTAAAAAGAATCAAGACATGATTTTTATGTATGTAGATCTTCAGCAGCTATAATACGTATACATACTGCATATACTGTACCTACTGATGGTACATATGCTGCGCCTACTGTGCATACGTATTGAACATACTGTATGTGTTGTACATATTGCACCTACTGTACATACTGTGAGTATATACTGTACACATACCCTAAATGCTATACGCAGAAGTACTGTATTCTTTCCATGTACCTACTCTCCTGTTTCAGGTAATAGCCTACCTGTTTGCTCAGAAGGTTCTCTGTCCTCACAAGATGATTCTGATTAGAGGTAACCATGAGCACAGAGAGATGCAAATAAACTTCTCCTTCCAAACGTGAGCTTTTCATATTCGCAATACATGTGCATATTCTAATAAGTCTCTCCATACTTGATTAATTGATTAAATACTTAATTGATTATGTCACTCAGTGGTATGAACATGTGTGTATACATTTGGTATCCACTTATGCCCTTTTCGTTGTAATTTCGTCCCAGTGAGTGCGTTGAGAAGTTCGGTGAAAGCTTGGGACTTCACATATGGCAGACAGTCAACGAGTGCTTTGATGTGATGCCTGTATCTGCTGTAGTGGAAGATAAGGTCAGTTGCTACTGTGGTGAGTACCAACTAGTGCATATGAGTACTGGTGTATTTGAACAACCTTGAATGTGAGTACTCACTTTTGTGTTGGAAGCACCCACTAGTGTATGTATGTTGGTACTGATGTATATGAGTAATGCTGAATGTGAAATCCACTTTAGGATTGTGAATTCTCAGTATTGTTGAAACATTCAATAGCTATTGTACTTGTATACTTATACATGTATAGGGCTATACATTTTCCGTTTCATACATTTACACCTTTTGTTTCCCAAACTACGTACATAATCCCTTTTTTCGTGAACAGTTAGGTTGACCCACGCTTGCTTACAGGTGTGTATTTGTATGATTTCAAGAAATGTTTTTTTTGAAATTCATTTCACTGGCAGATATTTTGCACCCACGGTGGAATTCCCCGTCCCTGTCATGGGGGAGGGCTACTCTCGGCAATACAAGAAGCCCCTATTGTTCTGAGTGATCCGGAAATACAGTGTCCACTGATTTGGGAGCTGATGTGGAGTGATCCCATCAGGTACGTGTGTTATGTACATATGTTGTACCTTTACATGTTATTTCTTGCTATTGAAATGTCTCCACTTGTAGTAAATATGCCTTTTTCATCTTCTGTATAATATGTGTGACTTATTCTGTCTTGTGTGTCTAGAGGAGATGAGATTTCGAAAGAAGTGTTGATTGAACTGAGAAAGAACAATGGTTTCATTCCCAATCCATCTCGTGGAACTGGGTATTTGTTCAGGTTAATCCACACATGTAACATAAAGAAAAGCACATGTACGTACCTTATGCAACATGTACATGTACATGAATACTGTCTGAAGTAAGCATGATATAGCTGTACCCATGTCTGATTGTAGGGTTTGATGGTCCCTGTAGTCTACCCCACACATCCTGGAAATGAGTGTGATAGTCAACATTCGTTGTATCACTTAGTGTGTGTATACTGGTGTAAAAGAGTGTTGTTGTCTGTTCAGTGTTCTTCATGATTACTCATTGTTTCATGTGCTCAGTGGAGAAGCTTTGGAGGGATTCCTAAAGAGGAACAATCTATCACATGTGATCAGAGCGCATGAAGTCAAGGCTACAGGCTTTCAGGTGTGTGTGTGTGTGTCACTGTTTGGTATGTACGTATATACTGTATGTGTTTGTATATGTGTGGGTATGTATATGCCCACAGCATGTACGTACATAACCACTGCATATAGTATTATGTATTTATTGAGTGTGTCCATATCTATATACATGATTATACTGTATATCTAGATGTCTGTGATAAGTATATGTTCTCCTTGTGATGATGTGTATGATTGCGGCTATCTTCATGCAGCTTTTATGGTACAAGTAAGGTGTGTACTACATGATACAATAGTTATTGTCTCATTCATTCCAGCTTCAGCATAAAGGTCGCCTTTTGACTGTCTTCAGCTCTTCTGGTTACTGTGGGGGCACCAACGAAGCTGCTTGTGTGCTCATTGAAGGAAGAAAGATCAGAACCATTCGTCTGGACACAACATGATCGGTTGATATAATTATATCTGTGTTTAATAAACTATAAATTTAATTATACTTTGTATGTTTGCATGCCATATACTTCTAAGAGTAATTTTATGCACACGTGCACATGTAATGTTCTACAGTATGCCAGTTGGTAAGCATGTAATAATTGATCATGACTTTTGGAAATGTATATAATATTATGTTTTCCTGTAGCATGCAATTCCATTATACGTATACACTTGTAATTTGATCCTCCAGGTTACTAGCTGCATATTATGATAAACAATTTTTACTAGTGTGTAATATGAAATTAATGCGAGAGGTCACATGCAGTAATCATTGATTGTAATTGCACGTGCATATTAAATTGAAACCATAATGTTCAAAACAAATGCAAAATCAAGAAATTTATCCAGATATAAACTTAAACAAAGCCAACATTCTCAAAATAATATCACACTTTTGTATAATTGTAATTCATACTGAGAAAACTTTTACCTGAAGGTTTCTTTAACAAGTATTTAGTAGAAATTTATGTGTGCAACTGCAATATGTAATAATTCTATAATGATGTTAAGTATTACATCAATCTAGTCACATCATCTCAGACGCAGCATGGTATGGAAGGCGTTCTGGAAGAGGGTCCCCGCCATCATCATTCTCATCCTCATCTTTACTCTCTGGCCTCGTGGGATGGAGAACTTGGCAACACTTGGAGGACCGACAACAAGTACGTTTCTTACAACATTTGTAGCAACAAACACAAATGACAGTCAAAATGGGCAAGGACCCCAAAACAAATGTAAGAAAAGTAATAATTGTAGTAAACGCGTAGTCGTCAGGGTTGCTGAAATGCAAGTTGGTCACCATAGTGCCCACCGAAGCAAGAATAAGATACAAGAGATAAAGAGACTCATAATAGTTGTGTTTAGGTTCTTTGTAAGGTTGAATCAGCGAGTGAATCCCAAGAATAATGATGAAGCTAAAAGATAGTACAGCTTGCCGTATCAGTGCTTTAGTAGCAAGGCCAGCATATAAAGACCACAGTACAACCAGATACAGCAGGTGGAGTCCAGCATACCATCGAAGCTTATCCTTGTACACTCCTTGGAACACATCAAACACCGGATGTAATTTGGAGAAACGAGGAAGAGGCAACTTGTGGAAGAGAGTAGGTATGGATGGAGAGTAGATGAGGGCCATTGGGAGGAACAGGAGGACGATTACAACAACGCAAGCAATGGAGAAGAATGTCGGTATTGTATGTATGAATCTGAAATTAGAACAAGCCTTGGGTTTAAGACAATGATCATAATAAGTATAATTGTTTACAGCCATACAGCATGAAGGTCTTAGTCCTTCAGATAATATGCGAAAGGATATAGATACAAGGTCACCATAAGCCAGTACAATAACAGAACCAATACCGTGAAGAATGGTCCTCCTAGCTGTATGCTTCTCTCTGAAGTGTCGTGTGGCTCTTCTCAGCTTAGCCCAGGGAAGACGGCACTTCTGAAATGGACACCAATTACACTTCACCAGGAACAGGACCAGCACTATAGCAGCAATACTCAATATATACTTGAAATATTCCAGAAAGTAATAAGGAGAAACCAGGCCAGGGTTGCTTGGGATAAAAATAGTAACATCACCCGAAAGGAAAGTGTAAATTTGGTTCTGCATGACGATCAGTGACAACACCTCCCCTACTGGAGATGCAAGTGGTAAACATTGATAAAAGAAGACAAAGGAGCGGCTTGTTCCTGAAACAAGGTTAATGTTGAAGAACATGATTATTGGGAGAACTATCAAGAGTAGGCCTACACCAAAGAATACTAACCAGAAGAGTTTGGAGAACTCAAAAATTGATAATTGGTTCAGTTTTTCCTCATTAGCATTGTTGTCAACATAACACAGACAGGTAGATCCTAGGGATTCTTCATTAAAATCCGAAGCGTTACAGTAACTGCTCGTCTTGCATGCAGTAACCGCTCTCCTAACATCACAGAAAAACGCTGGCACTAGTGTACGCGGGACCAGTGGGGGGTAGAAATTAAATTTAACACACCTATCGATCCCACGATCGACCCTCTCAACTATATTTCCACGACAAAATTCATAATTGTTCCCTTTCTCGAGAGTACTGCACCTTGGTTTCTTGAGATGATCTTCGGTAGAGGCGGTGAAATCGCACTTCAGGTAAGCAATCCCGCGACTAGTACTGGAATTAAAAGTATCATCGCAATATTTGATCGAAGTGACACTGCAGTCCCCTTCAATACCGCTTCCTATACACGGAGACATCATCACCACGAACACGAGGACGTTACTCAAAACGAGCCTCATTCTGTGGAAGAGCATCGGATACAGGTAGACCATAGATCCTAGACCTCGAATACCGGTGGTATGAAAGATCTATGGTGTGACCTCTATTATCTATGGTGAGACACCTCCCCTAAGAAATATTAATAAAATATAAATTCTATATGAATGTCATTAAGGGGGCGGGTGCACCTTTTCAAGTAAAAATAACAAACAAAAACTTAAAATTTCGAAGGAACAACCAACGTGTTCACCACAAAAACTCCATTTCTTCACTACTGACACAAACATATATGGGTTACACTTTGAGAAGTTTCTTCTTTTTTAGGATAATCCCCATGCAGTCAAATAAGACCATTTCGAAACGAACAGACATAAATCCGGTTTATTACGCCTTAATTCGCCATATTTATGATCACAAAGACACGAATAGGTTTAAACGCGTTTTCTAAATGATTAACTTCCGTTTACGAGAGGAATTGCCTCAGTTGTAATAGGAAGTACATCCATAGTATGAATATTACATGTATTACATCACTTTCAAAATGACGTCACAGTTTAGCGCCATCATAAGGGGAATTGTTGAATCAGCCGAACAGTTGTGTTTTATACGTATGTTCCAAATATCCAGATTATGTCATCGTATATTTAACAATGTACAGTAACTATGTGTGTATATAATAATAATATGTAATAATTTCTAAATATAGTACATGTGCATACTGGGCCTGAAACAACCAGCCACACACCTGCTCGTGATTATTGTTAACCAGGTTACCACAATGGAATATATGCTGTAATATTATGTATATATTACACATGATATATGAACCAGATCTAGATTCTTTTCAGGAAGGCCTAGGTTGGCAAGAAAGTGTAAAATGAAGAAAGATTATTAATGTTAGCTATCCCATGAACTTTGGAAAAGAGAGTGTGTAAAAGCTGAGAAAAGGGGGCAAATGTACCCCTCCCTTCAAAGAGACCCTGCATACCATACGTACAACCTACACGTATTCATATAATGCCTTATTATGTATTTGTCATCTCATTGTGTGTAGCACTCTGTGAGGAAAACCCTACTCGTTTAGCAATATCTGCTGTGATTGGTTTGACTGGGGTTTTTGTACCAGTAGTGACCACTCAGCCTGAACCAGACAAAGTAGACAGTTGTGTGCAGAAGGAGACTCTTGTCCAAGATAGGGATGTAGCTACACTCGGATCAAAAGAGGAAGAACTGCTAAGAAAGAGCAAAATTGGACCTGTTGGTAAGTTAGTTCACATACGTACAGTGTATGTACATATGTATTTGCTACATGTTCATCGTGAGTGTAGACATACTTGTGTATACGCTCTATATGTGTACATATGAGTCATGAGTGTGGATGCTTACACTTCCTTGGATGTACACATGCACCTACACAAACACACACACACACACACACACACACACACACACACACACACACATACGCATGCACACACATGCACATCATACATGCACGCACACACACACACACGCACACACACACACAATATCTTAGCTACCGGTACACCAAGGTGCAACATACGTGGCAGTCTGTACTCTAATATTAATACACCAATATGTACATATGTTCTTTGTACGTTCGTGTGTGTTGAAATTGGTCCATGTTCTGTAACTGAAGTCTCAATGGTAGTTTTTGACAACATGCATATTTGTGCCATTCTTCAGAGCTCTCACAAATTGCATCAGAATTCTCTGCTCACTGTGGTAGTGGTACGAAGAGAATGAAAAAGGATGTATTTGTCTCTTTTGTGTCCAAAATCGGGATTCCACCAAATGCTGCCAATGATCTGTACCGGTTGGTTGTAGTGCACAGACACACATGCACACACACACATACGTACATACACAAACACAAACACAATATACAAAATATCACATACAGGACAGTGTCTAAATACATAATACGGTAGGAACACACTAAGACAAACACTCATAAGACAAACTTGCTTAGTAAATCCTAATGAAAAGAACATCCTATAACAAAACTTGACCTTGTTGATCCCTTATACTTTCTACGGTATAGTCAAATAGATACAAAGTATGCAATATGTACAAAGGTGCATACCTATATGGTGCGTGTAGGCAATGTTGAATCATTGCTTTCCATATCTCACAACAGTTTTAACATGTGTGGAGTACTCACACCACTTACATACATAAATACATCATTCCACTATACTGTTTTGTATATACTTGCACAATACTTTGAGTCACTCTCAGTCAGCACATAAGCTAGGAAATCATAGCTAGTGGGCGAGAGGGTCAGTTTACAGCCATTGAATGTATATTTCTCGTTAAAATAAACCTTTTGTTTTGTTTATTAGTATATTTATAGCCAATATCAGTATTGGATGCAAATGAAGTAGCGTGTTACTTTTCAGATGTAATATACTATTCGTTACAAGACAGGTATTTCGTTATATTACTTGATTACCAGTAGTGTAATAATATTACGTAACTAAATACCAGAGTAATGCATTACCCACAACACTGGTGTGTGTGTGTGTGTGTGTGTGTGTGTGTGTGCGTACCTTTCTTTTTAATGCATAATTTCAGGCTACACTAAGCCCAGTTACTTCTACCCAGTTACTCTGAACTAACTTTGCGTGACTGAGCATCTGCTCCTTCTAGAAATCTGCAGCCAATCAAATGCTCGGAATGCTTCGGTACTTTGAGCAGAGTCTCTCTCAAGCAAGTGGTCACGATGAAGAGAAGGCTGCCCTGTCATGGGGAGCAGTGGAGGAGAGTGTCGGTAGCACATTCTTGAAGCTCTGCACTCGAGTCCAGGACATCCTGGCTCAGGAGGACCGCTTGGTGCAGATGAAATCTCCAGTCTATGTTTTAGGTACAGTGCAACCTGTCACACTTCAATTCCCTGGCTGGTAGTTCATAGTGTGTTGAATATGTATGGTTATGAGATTGTGTTCACTACAATACACTGCCCTCCGAAAAGGTAACAGTTGCATAATAAGAGCGTTTTGACATTTTGAAAAATGATGTAACTGTTGACTTTCTTTTGGAGGACAGTGTATGTACACATTTAATCATTACTGCATGTGTGTTTCCATTCACCTATTTGGTATGTGGTGTGGGCAGATCAAAGTGCAAAGTGTGCCAATATCTGCACACATAAATACAGTACATAGATGCTTTTGTTTGTTTACTGTTGTCACCTTGTTCATTTCCTTGTAGGAGACTTCCATGGTAATTTTCAAGATCTTGTTTGCTTTGAGAAGGTTCTGTGGAGACTGGGTCCTCTTCTGACGCCAGCCTCCTTCCTCTTCCTGGGGGACTATGTGGACCGCGGACCGCATGGATTTGAGGTAAGACAGAGAGAGTAGATACAGATCATGATGTACAGACACACGTGTGCACTACAGGATGTGTACCTATGTATACACTAGCCGATCTTTACTTTTCAATTGTACTTATATGCGTGATATACCTAGGTTCATTGTTGTGTGATAGTTACTGATTTTATGACATCAGTAACATTAAAAAGA
Organism: Chondrilla cf. caribensis; assembly: GCA_964020155.1. Lineage (NCBI taxonomy): Eukaryota > Metazoa > Porifera > Demospongiae > Chondrillida > Chondrillidae > Chondrilla > Chondrilla cf. caribensis. The sequence continues at coordinate 1,676,616 of OZ026548.1, forward strand.
ATCAAGACGTGATTTATATAAACATGTTCTGAAGTATGTCGTTAAATTCTGTTTTAACAGTCCTCAATTATTTACTGTTTCATTGTAATTTTATGTAAACTGTTTTGAAAATTAACAGTAAACACACAACTCTTGGGTGCATAAAAACCCAAATTTGGGGAGTTAACAAAAACCCAAATTTGGGCTATTGTTACAGACACAACATTTATGTAAGATCAGAAGATTCTCTGGGATTATGTGGGACCCAAGCTGACTTTGTTCATAAACAGGTTGTTATTCAGATAGCTAGCAACTGGAATTTATTCAAAACATGCCTGAACATAATTGTCACCACCCTAAGTTTTGGCTGTTTCAAGGGATTGTTTGGATTAATACCCTGAGAATTGACAGGTTTCAACAGTAAACAGTTATGTTTACTGTTAAAACCTGACAAATGTGATGAAACAGCTGAATAGTCAGGTTGAGGCTTAAGGACTGTTAAAACAGAATTTAACAACATACTTCAGAACATGTTTATACATATATGTAGATCTTGAGCAACTATATACATATACTTACTGCATATACTGTACCTACTGATGGTATGTACATACGTATACTGTACATACTGTAAATGCTGTACACAGAAGTACTGTATTCATTCCATGCACCCACTCTCCTATTTCAGGTGATAGCCTACCTGTTTGCTCAGAAGGTTCTCTGTCCTCACAAGATGATTCTGATTAGAGGTAACCATGAGCACAGAGAGATGCAGATAAACTTCTCCTTCCAAACGTGAGATTTTCATATTCGCAAAACATGTAATACATCTCTCCATACTTGATTAATTTATTAAATACTTAATTGATTATGTCACTCAGTGGTACGAACATGTGTGTATACATTTGGTATCCACTTATGCCCGTTTTGTTGTAATTTAGTTCCAGTGAGTGTGTTGAGAAGTTTGGTGAAAGCTTGGGACTTCACATATGGCAGACAGTCAATGAGTGCTTTGATGTGATGCCTGTATCTGCTGTAGTGGAAGATAAGGTCAGTGTGCTACTGTGGTGAGTACCAACTAGTGCATACGAGTACTGGTGTATTTGAACAACTTTGAATGTGAGTACTCACTTTAGTGTTGGAAGCACCCACTAGTGTATGTATGTTGGTACTGATGTATATGAGTAATACTGAATGTGAAATCCACTCCAGGGTTGAGAGCTCCCAGTAATGTTGTAGGCATTCAATTAGCTATTATACTGTTGTGAACAGTTAGGTTGTCCTATGCTTGCTTACAGGTATTATGTATGATTTCAAAAAATGTTTTTTTGCAATTTATTTCACTGGCAGATCTTTTGCACCCATGGTGGAATTCCCCGTCCCTGTCATGGGGGAGGGCTACTCTCGGCAATACGAGAAGCCCCTATTGTTCTGAGTGATCCGGAAATACAGTGTCCACTGGTTTGGGAGCTGATGTGGAGTGATCCCATCAGGTACGTGTGTTATGTACATATGTTGTGCCTTTCACTAATCTTATTTTTATTAAAATTTCTCCACTTGTAGTAAGACTTAGTATAAATTTTCTCATTTTCTGTAAATGTATGATTTGTTCCGTCTTGTGTGTCTAGAGGAGATGAGATTTCGAAAGAAGTGTTGATTGAACTGAGAAAGAACAACGGTTTCATTCCCAATCCATTTCGTGGAACTGGGTATTTGTTCAGGTTATAATCTCTCGTTGTGTTATACACTGTACGTCACACATGTACAATAAAGAAAAGCACATGTACGTATACCTTATGCAACATGTACATGAACACGAGCACTGTCTGAAGTATGTAGCATGATATAGCTATACCCATGGCTGACTGTAGGGTTTGATGGTCCCTGTAGTCTACCCCACACATCCTGGAACTGAGTGTGATAATCCACATTTGTTGTATCACTTAGCGTGTGTATACTGGTGTAAAAGAGTGTTGTTGTCTGTTCAATGTTCTTCATGATTACTGATTGTTTCGTGTACTTAGTGGAGAAGCATTGGAGGGATTCTTACAGAGGAACAATCTATCACATGTGATAAGAGCACATGAAGTGAAGGCTACAGGCTTTCAGGTGTGTGTATCTGTCACTGTTTGGTATGTACGTATATATTGTATGTGCACATATGTATGTGTTTGTATATTTATGTGTGAGTATGTATATGCCCACAGCATGTACATAAACACTGCATAAAGTATTATGTATTTATTGAGTGTGTCCATATATTACGTATATATACATGACTATACTCTATGAATATCTGGATGTCTGTGATAATGTATATCTCCTTGTGACGATGTGTATGATTGCGGCTATCTTCATGCAGCTTTTATGGTACAAGTAATGTGTCTACGTACATGATACAATAGCTAGTTATTGTCTCATTCATTCCAGCTTCAGCATAAAGGTCGCCTTTTGACTGTCTTCAGCTCTTCTGGTTACTGTGGGGGCACCAACGAAGCTGCTTGTGTGCTCATTGAGGGAAGAAAGATCAGAACCATTCGTCTGGACACAACATGATTAGTTGATATTATATCTGTGTTTGATAAACTATAAATTTAATTATACTTTGTAAGTCTGCGCATGCATGCCATATTTCTAAAAGTAATTATCTGCACATGTGTAATGTTCTACAGTATGCCAGTTGGTAAGTATGTAATTGACGTTTTGAAATAATGCATATTTTTAATTTCTTGTAGCATGCAATTCAATTATTGTTGTTGTTTATTCTCCACATTACTAGCTGCATATGACATAATTTTACTATAGTGTGTGTTGTGTAATGCAAGATTTGTGTCACATGCAGTAACCATTGATTGTAATTGGCTCATGCATATTTAATTGAAATCAAAAATTATAATATGTAATTTAAAACAAATGCAAAATCAACTAATATTAAGTATAAATCCAGATATAAATTTAAACAAAAGCCAATATTGTCAAAATATAATTAATTGAATGTGCAATATGTGTACATAGTTCAACAATAATGCTAAGTATATTACATCAATTATCTAGTCACATAGTCTCAGATGCTGCATGGTATGGAAGGCGTTCTGGAAGAAGGTCCCCACCATCATCATTATCATCCTCATCTTTACTCTCTGGCCTGGTGGGATGGAGAACTTGGCAACACTTGGAGGACCGACAACAAATACGTTTCTTACAACACTTGTAGCAACAAACACAGATGACAGTTAAAATGGGCAAGGACCCCATTACATATGTGAGAGAGATGATAATTGAAGTAAATTGGTTGTTCTCTGTGTCGGACAGCTTTGCAGTATCAAGATCAAGGAATTGCAAGTGAAACAAAAAGTTGGTCACCGTAGTGCCCACCGAAGCAAGAATAAGATACAAGAGATAAAGAGATTCATAATAGTTATGTTTAGGTTCTTTGTAAGGTTGAATCACCGAGTGAACCCCAAGAATAATGATGAAGCTAAAAGATAGTACAGCATTCCGTATTAGTGTTTTAGTAGCAAGGCCAGCATACAAAGACCACAATACAACCAGATACAGCAGGTGGAGTCCAGCATACCATCGAAGCTTGTCCTTGTACACTCCTTGGAACACATCAAACACCGGATGTAGTTTGGAGAAACGAGGAAGAGGTAACTTGTGGAAGAGAGTAGGTATGGATGGAGAGTAGATGAGGGCCATTGGGAGGAACAGGAGGACGATTACAACAACACACGCGATGGAGAAGAATGCCAGCATACTTGTTTGTATAAATAGGAAATCAGGACAAGCCTTTGGTTTAAGACAATTATCATAATTATAAGTATAGTTGAAGTTCACAGCTATACAGCATGAAGGCATAATTGGTCCTTCAGATAATATGCGAAAGGATATAGATACAAGGTCACCATAAGCCAGTACAATAACAGAACCAATACCATGAAGAATGGTCCTCCTAGCTGTATGCTTCTCTCTGAAGTGTCGTGTGGCTCTTCTCAGCTTAGCCCAGGGAAGACGGCACTTCTGAAATGGACACCAATTACACTTCACCAGGAACAGGACCAGCACTATAGCAATAATACTCAATATATATTTGAAATATTCCAGAAAGTAATAAGGAGAAACCAGGGCATGGTTGCTTGAACTCGCAATATCGAACCTATCACTCAAAAGGTAAGAGTAAATGTGGTTCTGCATGACGATTAGTGACAATACCTCCCCAACTTGAAATGCTAGTGGTAAACATTGATAAAAGAAGACAAAGGAGCGGCTTGTTCCTGAAACAAGGTTAATGTTGAAGAACATGATTATTGGGAGAGCTATCAATAGTAGGCCAATACCAATGAATACTAACCAGAAGAGTTTGAGGAATGTAAAAGTTGATAGTTGGTTCAGGTTTTCCTCGTTAGCACTGTTATAACATAAACAGGTAGATTCTATGGATTCTTCATCAAAATCCGAAGCGTTACAGTAAATGCTCTTTGCGCAGTTTAAAACATCACAGAAAAACGGCACTCGTGTACTAAATGAGGGGTAGGAATAAATTGCAGTACATCTGATTCTGAACGGATCATCGTATCTAATGCACCTTGGTGTCTTGAGATGATCTTCAGTAGAGGCGGTGTAATCGCACTTCAGGTAAGCAATCCCACGACTGGAATTAAAAGTATCATCGCAATATTCGATCGAAGTGACGCTGCAGTCCCCTTCAATACTGCTTCCTATACACGAAGACATCATCACCACGAACACGAGAACGTTACTCAAAACTAGCCTCATTCTGTGGAAGAACATCAGATACAGGTAGACAAGCACAGTGAATTTGACCTCCCCGTTTTTGGTCATAAGACTAACGCCTCGTTATGTACAGACACCCCCACCCCCAAGGAATATCATTAAATTCTATATGAATATCATTAATAATCCATACTATGGATATCCTTATTATAGACCACTTTCAAAATTACGTCACAGTTTTGCCCCATTTGTATTGCCAGTTGGCAAACGTTTAGAGTGTCTATGGCAAAAGATTTTACATTCCACCTAATATATAAAATCTACTTTGATTGAAAATCTACCCAACTTCAGTATTGAAGTATCTTAATCTCATTTGAAGAACAATTATCACCTTCTAACTTCTACATGTAACATAGTTGCCAACTGTCCCATTCAGTACACTCACAGATTTTTCTAGTGCTAACATGTCCCGCACCAATTGGTGAAATGTCCCAGATTTAACAACAGCAAACTGTAAACCACAAGGTGCAAAATCTCATTGTCTATTCGAATCATCTTTAGAAGTTCCATCATAATCGACAAACAAACGCTTCGATTCTATCTAGCTACTTCATCATCATTCGTCATTCTATAGTGGAATGAATATTTAGCCTGTTCTATTTTTGTTCGCCAGTGTTCGTGTGTGTGTGTGTGTATGTGTGTGTGTGTGTGTGTGTGTGTGTGTGTGTGCAGTGTGTGTTCGTGTGTGTGTGTGTATGTGTGTGTGTGTGTGTGAGTGTGTGTGTGTGTGTGTGTGTGTGTGTGTGTGAGTGTGTGTGAGTGTGTGTGTGTGTGTGTGTGTGTGTGTGTGTGTGTGTGTGTGTGTGTGTGTGTGTGTGTGTGTGTGTGTGTGTGCGTACGTGTGTGTGGATTTCTCTTTAATATATAATTTCTGTTTCCTTGAGAGAGGCTACAATGAACCTAGTTACTGCTACCCAGTTACTCTGAACTAACTTTGCGTGACTGAGCATCTGCTCCTTCTAGAAATCTGCAGCCAATCAGATGCTCAGAATGCTTCGGTACTTTGAGCAGAGTCTCTCTCAAGCAAGTGGTCACGATGAAGAGAAGGCCGCCCTGTCATGGGGAGCAGTGGAGAAGGAGAGTGTCGGTAGCACATTCTTGAAGCTCTGCACTCGAGTCCAGGACATCCTGGCTCAGAAGGACCGCTTGGTGCAGATGAAATCTCCAGTCTATGTTTTAGGTACAGTGCAACCTGTCACACTTCAATTCCCCCGGCTGGGTAGTTCATAGTGCGTTGAATTATGTATGGTTCTTTGTTGTGTGGCAGTTACTGATTTTATGATGTTGGTACATCAGTTAACATTAAAAAGAACCAAGGCATGATTTATACATAAGTATAGATCTTTAGCAGCTATATTATATATATTATATATACAGTATATTATATGGTCCTACCTACTGTGCATAATGTACATGTTGCACCTACTGTACATACTGTAAATACTGTACATAAAAGTATTGTATTCTTTCCATGTACCTACTCTCCTGTTTCGGGTGATAGCCTACCTGTTTGCTCAGAAGGTTCTCTGTCCTCACAAGATGATTCTGATTAGAGGTAGCCATGAGCACAGAGAGATGCAAATAAACCTCAGAATCTCCTTCCAAACATGTCATGTTCACAATACATGTAATACATCTCTCCATACTTGATTTATTGATTAAATAATTAATTTGATTATGTCACTCAGTGGTATGAACATGTGTGTATACATTTGGTATCCACTACTATACCCTTTTTGTTGTGAATTTGTTCCAGTGAGTGCGTTGAGAAGTTTGGTGGAAGCTTGGGACTTCACATATGGCAGACAGTCAATGAGCACTTTGATGTGATGCCTGTATCTGCTGTAGTGGAAGATAAGGTCAGTGTGCTTACTCTGCCCAGCAAATAAAATGGTGGATTGAGGGTCTGGCTATGGTAGACCCTATACTACCTACATACATACAGTACATATTATGCTTTGATGTGATGCCTGTGTCTGCTGTAGTGGAAGATAAGGTCAGTGTCTACTGTGGTGAGCACCAACTAGTGCATATGAGTACTGGTGTATTTAAACAACTTTGAATATGAGTACTCACTTTAGTGTTGGAAGCACCCACTAGTGTATGTATGTTGGTACTGATGTATATGAGTAATACTGAATATGAAATCCACTTTAGGGTTGAGAGCTCCCAGTAATGTGAGCTGCCAGTAGTGTTGTAGGCATTCAATAGCTATTAAACTGTTATGAACAGTTAGGTTGTCCTATACTTGCTTACAATTTAAGTATTATGCATGATTTCAAAAAAAAATTCTTTGCAATTTATTTCACTGGCAGATATTTTGCACCCACGGTGGAATTCCCTGTCCCTGTCATGGGGGAGGGCTACTCTCGGCAATACGAGAAGCCCCGATTGTTCTGAGTGATCCGGAAATACAGTGTCCACTGGTTTGGGAACTGATGTGGAGTGATCCCATCAGGTATGTGTGTTATGTATGTATGTTGTACCTTTACATGTTATTGTTATTATTATTGAAGTACCTTCACTAGTAGTAAGTAAGCATTGTCTCATTTTCTGTATAATATAATTATGTGTGACTTGTTCTGTCTTGTGTGTCTAGAGGAGATGAGATTTCGAAAGAAGTGTTGATTGAACTGAGAAAGAACAATGGTTTCATTCCCAATTCATCTCGTTGAACTGGGTATTTGTTCAGGTTAATCCCTCACTGTGTTGCACTGTACGTCCCACATGTAGCGTAAAGAAAAGCAATTGTACCTTATGCAACATTTACATGTACACGAGTACTGTCTGAAGTTAGTAGTGTGGTATAGCTATACCCATGTCTGACTGTAGGGTTTGATAGTCCCTGTAGTCTACCCCACACATCCTGGAAATGAGTGTGCTAGTCCACATTCGTTGTATCACTTAGTGTGTGTATACTGGTGTAAAAGAGTGTTGTTGTCTGTTCAATGTTCTTCGTAATTACTGATTGTTTCATGTGCTCAGTGGAGAAGCTTTGGAGGGATTCTTACAGAGGAACAATCTATCACATGTGATAAGAGCACATGAAGTGAAGGCTACAGGCTTTCAGGTGTGTGTACCTGTCACTGTTTGGTATGTACGTATATATATATATATATATTATGTGCACATATGTATGTGTTTGTATAATTATGTGTGAGTATGTGTATGCTCACAGCATGTACTTAAACACTGCATAAATTATGTATTTATTGTGTGTGTCCATAATATATACATGACTATACTCTATGAATATCTGGATGTCTGTGATAATGTATAACTGCTCCTTGTGATGATGTGTATGATTGCGGCTATCTTCATGCAGCTTTTATGGTACAAGTAAGGTGTGTACTACATGATATAATAGTTATTGTCTCATTCATTCCAGATTCAGCATAAAGGTTGCCTTTTGACTGTCTTCAGCTCTTCTGGTTACTGTGGGGGCACCAACGAAGCTGTAATAATCTGCACATATATTATGTTCCACAGTATGCCAGCAAAGTATGTAATTGACTTTTCGAAATAATGTATGTTTTCAATGACATGTATATAGCATGCAATTAACCTCCAATAAAAGACACCATAGAAATTACCTCACTACAAAGGACACGTTCTAAGGCACGTGCACCAAAAGTAGACTTTCCTACGTATAAGTTTTCACCTCTGAAGAGTGGACAACCTCTCTACAGTGGACAAGACAGCTGTTCCTAATGTGTCCTTTATAGAGAGGTCACCTGTACATACACCTGTTGTTTAATTCTCCAGGTTACTAGCTGCATAAGATATATAGGTTTTACTAGACTAAGTGTGTAATGTGTAATGCAAGATTTGTGTCACATGCAGTAATCATTGATTGTAATTGGTATATGCACAGTAAATTGAAACCGTAATGTTCAAAACAAATACAAAATCAATTAATAATAATTATTAAGCATAAATCCAAATATAAACTTAAACAAAAGCCAATATCCTCAAAATAATATCACGTTTTTGTATAATTGTAATTCATACTGGAAAACCTCCAGCTGAAGGCTTCTTGAACAAGTATTTAGTAGAAAATTATGTGTGCAACTGCAATATATGTAATTCAACAATAATGTTAAGTATATTACATCAATCATCTAGTCACATCATCTCAGCATGGCATGGAAGGCGCTCTGGAAGAGGGTCCCCGTCATCATCATTCTCATCCTCATCTTTACTCTCTGGCCTCGTGGGATGGAGAACTTGGCACCACTTGGAGGACTGACAACAAGTACGTTTCTTACAACACTTGTAGCAACAAACACAGATGACGGTCAAAATGGGCAAGGACCCCAAAACAAATGTAAGAAAAACAATAATTAAAGTGAATAGGAAGTTGTCAGGCCTATAGTTGCTGGACGACAAGTGCAAAAAAAAGTTTGTCACCATAGTGCCCACTGAAGCAAGAATAAGATACAAGAGATAAAGAGACTCATAATAGTTGTGTTTAGGTTCTTTGTAAGGTTGAATCAGTGAGTGAACCCCAAGAATAATGATGAAGCTGAAAGATAGTACAGCATTTGTATTAACACTTTAGTAGCAAGCACAGTAAACAAAAACCACAGTACAACCAGATACAGCAGATGGAGTCCAGCATACCAACGAAGCTTATCCTTGCACACTCCTTGGAACACATCAAACACCGGATGTAGTTTGGAGAAACGAGGAAGAGGCAACTTGTGGAAGAGAGTAGGTATGGATGGAGAGTAGATGAGGGCCATTGGGAGGAGCAGGAGGAGGATTACAACAACACAAGCAATGTAGAAGAATGCTGGTATACTTGTTTGTATAAATGGGAAATCAGGGCAAGGTTGGGGACAACGATCAGTTGAAGCCACACAACATGAAGGCATTGGTCCTTCAGACAATATGCGGAAGGATATAGATACAAGGTCACCATAAGCCAGTACAATAACAGAACCAATAGCATGAAGAATGGTCCTCTTAGCTGTAATACCATGCTTCTCTCTGAAGTGTCGTGTTTTTCTTCTCAGCTTAGCCCAGGGAAGACGGCACTTCTGAAATGGACACCAATTACACTTCACCAGGAACAGGACCAGCACTATAGCAACAATACTCAATATATATTTGAAATATTCCAGAAAGTAATAAGGAGAAACCAGGGCATTGATTGGACCCGAACTAGCATAATCACCCAGAAAGAAAGCATAAATTTGGTTCTGCATGACGATCAGTGACAACACCTCCCCTACTGGTGATGCAAGTGGTAAACATTGATAAAAGAAGACAAAGGAGCGATTTGGTCCTGAAACAAGGTTAATGTTGAAGAACATGATTATTGGGAGAACTATCAAGAGTAGGCCTATACCAAAGAATACTAACCAGATGAGTTTGAAGAACTTGAATTGGTGCAGGTGTTCAATGGTAGCACTGTCATAACATAGACAGGTAGATTCCCTGGATTCTTCATTAAAATTCGAATCGTTACAATAACTGCTCTTCTTACAATTTGAAACATCACAGAAAAACACGGGATCCTGTACTCGTGGCCAGGATGATTGGGAAGCAACACAGGTTTGATTCCTCTGAACTAAATCACCACGGATTTCATAATTGTTCCCTCTTGCGATGGTACTACACCCTGGTGTGTCGATGTGATCTTCAGTAGAGGCGGTGAAATCGCACTTCAGGTGAGCAATCCCACGACTCGAATTGAAAATATCATCGCAATATCCGATCGAAGTGACACTGCAGTTCGCTTCAATAGTGCTTCCTATACACGGAGACATCATCACCATGAATACGAGAGCCTTACTCAAAACAAGCCTCATTCTGTAGACTAGAATTTTCTTCGCGACGAAAGGATTTCTGTATTCTGATTTCTGTATTCTTATATACAATAAACATGTTCTGAAATATGTTGTTATATTCTGTTTCAACAGTCTGTTTACTGTTTCACTGTAATTTCATGTAAACTGTTTTGATAATTAACAGTAAACACACAATTCTTGGGTATGCCTACAAACCCAAATTTGGGGAGTTAACAACAAGTACAGTAATTCGAGTTAAAAAAAACTTGTGGGGCTGCCGCCCCCCGCACTCGAATTACTTGGACGTCTTTCTTAGGTTCGCTGAAGATATTACGTTCGGCGGAGCTTCTGCGCACGAATTCTAGCCCAATTTCAAATTGTCAGCGTTTGAAATCGGCCATCTTTTTATCGCGCAATATAAATTATGATATAAATTCATTGTTGCGGCTACGCTATAATAATTCAATTCAATGTACTCCACCTCGCTGAGGGGATTTGGTTTGTATATTATATCGGACGAGCTTTACATACCGGAAGTTGAAATGAAAACAATATAGGCCCTAAAAACCCAAACTTGGGCTATTGTGATAGACACACAACAAGTAGTAGTTATCACCCAATTACGAGGATGGTAGCCGTAATAGAATGCGAGACCGAGGCGAAGCCGAGTTCGAGTAATTCTATTAGGCTACCATCCGAGTAATTGGGTGATAACTAATTTGTCTTCCGTTTGAGATCATTTTGTTATAGTGTTAATGATATTCATTGATGCCGACACAATTGAATGCGTAGAAACTATATTAATTAGACTGTCAATTAGTTATCGCCGGGTGATAAATTCGCCTGAAGTCCTAGGACAGGTTAGCATATTTATCACCTGAGGATATCGCTCAGTTACCATGGTAACGGAAGACAAGCAACAATTATGTAAGATCAGAAGATTCTCTGGGATTATGCATGTGCGACCCACGCTGACTTTGTTCATAAACAGGTTGTTATTCAGATAGCTAGCAACTGGAATTTATTCAAAACATGCCTGAACATAATTGTCACCTTCCTAACTTTCTGCTGTTCAAAGGGATTGTTTGGATTAATGCCCTGAGAATCGACAGGTTTCAACATTAAACATGTATGTTTAGTGTTAAAACCTGATATTATAATGAAACAGCTGAATATTCAGGTTGAGGCTTAATCAGAATTTAACCATCTAGTTCAAAACATGTTAATAATTATTTGTTTGCGCATGCACACTAAACAAATTTATAGTACACCGCTCACTACACACATCATGCGCTTGGCTAAGACTGTACACATGTACAAAATATTCTCTCTGTATCCTCTCTTGGTATCAATTCCGTTTCAGTGCATTTGGAGGATGATGCAGGGCTTACTCTGCTGCAACTTCAGATGGGTGTGGCAGCCATGGAACCTGCCATGCCCCATGGAGGTATATATTTGTGGTCAAGTGAGAGCTGAAGTGATCTTTCGGTAACAATAAAAGAGAAAATGGCATCTTAAATTTACAAGAGTTTAGGTTTGTATGTGTGTGTGTGTGTGTATGTATGTGTGTGTGTGTGTGTGTGTGTGTGTGTGTGTGTGTGTGTGTGTGTGTGTGTGTGTGTTTCTTTTTAATACATAATTTCTGTTTCCTTGAGAGAGGCTACACTAAACCCATTTATTGCTACCCAGTTACTCTGAACTAACTTTGCATGACTATGCATCTGCTCCTTCTAGAAATCTGCAGCCAATCAAATGCTCGGAATGCTTCGGTACTTTGAGCAGAGTCTCTCTCAAGCAAGTGGTCACGATGAAGAGAAGACTGCCCTGTCATGGGGACCAGTGGAGAAGGAGAGTGTCGGTAGCACATTCTTGAAGCTCTGCACTCGAGTCCAGGACATCCTGGCTCAGGAGGACCGCTTGGTGCAGATGAAATCTCCAGTCTATGTTTTAGGTACAGTGCAACCTGTCACACTTCAATTCCCTGGCTGGTAGTTCATAGTGTGTTGAATATGTATGGCTATGAGATTACATTCACTAAATTACACTGCCCTCCGAAAAGGTAACAGTTGCATAATAAGAGCGTTTTGACATTTTGAAAAATGATGTAACTGTTGACTTTCTTTCGGAAGACAGTGTATGTACACATTTAATCATTACTGCATGTGTGTTTCCATTCACCTATTTGGTATGTGGTGTGGGCAGATCAAAGTGCAAAGTGTGCCAATATCTGCACACATAAATACAGTACATATAGATGCTTTTGTTTGTTTACTGTTGTCACCGTGTTTATTTCCTTGTAGGAGACTTCCATGGCAATTTTCAAGATCTTGTTTGCTTTGAGAAGGTTCTGTGGAGACTGGGTCCTCTTTTGACGCCAGCCTCCTTCCTCTTCCTGGGGGACTATGTGGACCGCGGACCACACGGATTTGAGGTAAGACAGAGAGAGTAGATACAGATCATGATGTACAGACACACGTGTGCACTACAGGATGTGTACCTATGTATACACTAGCCGATCTTTACTTTTCAATTGTACTTATATGCGTGATATACCTAGGTTCATTGTTGTGTGATAGTGTGATAACTTAATGATCTGTCTTAACACATGCACGCAACTTTCAGATTCACTTATATACCATTCATTAGTATACTCTGATCAAATAGTCAGGTACTACTACTACTAATATGCTCAACTTAAGATGTGGTAGGTGAATATAAAGACAAAGGTGATTTCATGCAGAATGCTCTAGAACACGGTACAACCAAACACTTAACATTCACTTAAGGTGTAGACATACAAAAAAGGTGAGAGTGAATGGAAGTGAAGGAAGTTTAAGGCCTAGACTAATCAACAAATAGAATACACACATGTATGGGTTCTGTGATCATTACACTCCTCCCTTCCAAGTGTAAACTAGTCTTCAGGCAACTCCGTAATACTCTGGTGGACGTCTAATGCGAGTTGATCTCCGGGGTTCCTGTGGGGTGTCTTTACTGTTGTCCAGGTTTACCTCTGGCTCTTGAGCTTCCTGTGTAGGAGGGGGAAATGTAATATCTTCGCTTGTACAATCCTCCCTGTTTGGCGGTGAGGGTAGCATACTTCTGCGAACATGATCCATGTGACGACGAACCACTTTTCCATCGTCCAACTCAACCTCAAAGGATACTGGTCCACGACATGCTGTAATCTTGCCAGTTATCCATTTAGGTCCCGATCCAAAATTGCGTACAAATACAGCATCACCCACCTTGAAGTGGCGCTCTTTGCTGTGCTGGTCATGGTGCTGTTTCTGATGGGCTTGTGCACTCCTGACTCTGTCTGAGAGACTCGGGCGCATAAGGTCTAGATGTGTGATGAGACGATGACCCATCAGTAGCTGTGCCGGGGAGGTTCCTGTTGTAGTGTGAGGACTGGAACGATACCGTAGAAGGAAGATGGAGAGTTGTTGTTGAAGATCATCCGTGGTAACTTTCTTCATGGCATTCTTGAAAGTCTGTACATACCGTTCCGCCAGTCCATTAGATGAGGGATGGTATGGTGAGGATGTTACGTGACGAATACCATTGTTGGACATGAACTCTTTGAACTCTGCACTTGTAAAAACAGTACCATTGTCTGATACAACCATCTGTGGTAGGCCATGAGTGGCAAACATGGTGCGAAGCTTGTTGATGGTGTGGGCGGAGGTAGCTGCGGGAACTATGTCGATTTCAAGCCACTTGGAATGGGCATCCACCACTACCAAAAACATCTTGCCCATGAATGGTCCTGCGTAGTCAATGTGAAGACGTGTCCAGGGGTGCTCAGGCCATTCCCATGGATGTAATGGTGCCGATGCCGGTGCTTTCTGATTTTCTTGACAGTCACAACATGATCGTACTGCGTTTTCAATATCTTTGTCAATACCCGGCCACCAAACAATACCTCTTGCAATGCCTTTCATTCTTGAGATGCCTGGGTGGCCAACATGTAATTCTTCCAATACTCTTGCTTGAGCCGTATCTGGAATGATTACTCGATTTCCCCATAGTAAGCAACCGTCCTGAAGTGAGAGTTCCTCTCTCCTCCTTTCGTAAGGTTTCAGTGTTTCTGTGGCTTCTGTGGTTCTGGGCCATCCTGAGAGAACCCTGTCTAATACTTGGGAGAGGATAGGGTCTCATCTTGTCCACTGTTTGATTTGCTTTGCCGTGATAGGGGTTGTCTGTAACCTGTCCATTGTTAGGACTGTCTCACTGGGCACTAGAACTTTTGCAGGGTGGTCAGGTAGAGGTAATCGGCTCAACAGGTCTGCGTTGGCATGTTGGGACCCTGGCTTGTACTCAATGGTGTAGTTGTAGGCACTTAATGTTAAGGCCCACCTTTGGATCCTTGCGGAGGACATTGTTGGTACTGGACGATTTTCATCAAATATGTGTTGCAGTGGCTTATGGTCCGAGTGGATGGTAAATTTGCGACCTGACAAGTATTGATGAAATTTCTTCACTCCAAAGATGATGGCCAGTGCTTCTTTGTCCAGCTGGGCGTACTTCTTCTCTGCTGGTGCTAGTGACCTGCTGGCAAATGCGACTGGTTTCACTGACCCATCCTGGAAACGATGTGATAAAACTGCTCCCACTCCATATGGTGATGCATCACAATCAAGAATGAGTTCTTGATCCGGGTCATAGTGTGTTAGCACCTTGGATGACGTCAGTGCTTCCTTGGCTTCTCGAAAGGCCTTGGTTTGGGCTTCCCCCCAAATCCACTTTTGGGCTTTCTGGAGCAATTGATAAAGTGGTGCCAGCAAACTTGATGAACGTGGTAGGAACTTGCTATAGTAGTTGACGAGTCCCAAAAAGGATCTTAGCTGCGTCACATCTTTGGGTGTTGGTGCTTCAACAATTGCCTTTATCTTGCTTGGCGTTGGCTGAAGTCCCTCACTCGATATTATGTGCCCAAGATACTCCACTGAGGGAAGTAAAAACTTGCACTTGTCCCTCTTCAATCTGATTCCTGCCTTCTCCAGTCTGGCTAGAACCTCCTGTAGATGGTGTAGGTGTTCGACCCCTGTAGAGCCTGTGATGAGGATGTCATCCAGGTACACTGTGACGTTATCCACTCCTTGTAGAATACCTTCCATTATCCTCTGAAATATGGCTGGGGCAGATGCAATCCCGAACGGTAGGCGATTGTATGCGTACAATCCCTTGTGCGTGTTGATCACGACCAACTTCTGCGATTCCTCTGCTAACTGAACTTGCTGGTAAGCATGAGCTAAATCCAACTTGGTGAAGTGTTTCCCTCCAGCCAATGATGCGAAGATATCCTCTATACGAGGAAGGGGATACGTATCCAATTTTGCCACCTGATTTACGGTGGTTTTGTAGTCACCACAAATGCGAACTGACCCGTCTGGCTTAAGGACGGGCACAATTGGTGCTGCCCATTCTGCAAACTCTACAGGTTTGATGATGCCATTCTTCTCCAACCTTTGTAGCTCTTGGTTTATCTTTCCTCTCAAAGCATATGGGACTGGACGAGCTTTGCAAAATTTTGGCGTTGCTTGGGGGTCTGCATGAATCTTGGCGGTGACTCCCTGTACTACTCCTAGTTCCTCTTTGAAGACGGCTGTGTGTTGCTGTAAGATGTTCTCCAGCGTAAGGGGGCTACTGTTCGACAATTTGGCAATGCGGTTCCAGTCCAATTGGATGTGCTTTAACCAGTCCCTTCCCAGCAAGGTAGGACCAGCTCCTCCAACTATCAAGAGACTTAGGGATTTTGTCTGCTCCTGATAGACTACTTGAACGGGGATGCTTCCTAACACCTTGAGGTGCTCCCCTGTGTATGTCTTAAGCTTGACATCTGTGGGGTTGAGTTTTGGGCGGTTTCCCTCCCACAACTTCTGAAATGTGGCCTCACTCATTACCGATACGGATGCTCCGGTGTCCACCTCCATGGTTACGTCCGATCCGTCTAGGTTCACCATGACCTGGATGGGTGCTGCCTTCGTAGATGACATCCTTAGGAGTACTGCAGCGACATCTTCCTCATCCCCAGAGCTGTTGTCCGACGCTAATTGGTGTGTCTTTGCAACAAAACTCTTTTGTTTCTTCCCCGACGGCTGCTTTGGTTGTGTGGGTTTACTACGGCACGCCTTTGCTAAATGCCCCTTTTTCCCACATTTGTGGCATTCCACTGTTTTGAAACGGCAGTCTTTGGCCAAATGTTGTGTGCTGTTGCAGCGATAGCACTGTGGAGTGGTTGCTGGTCTGGATGGTCCTCTTCCAGATTGTATTGCCATGACGGTCCCTCCTAATTTTAGGTCCTTCCCAACCTGCAGGTTGCGAGCATTAGTTGCAGCTAACTCAGTTGCTTGGCAAATTTCGAATGCTTTCTTGAACGTTAAGTCTGATTCTGCCAGCAGTCGCCTTTGTAAGCGGGTATCCCTCATTCCGCAGACAACTCTGTCCCTGAGCATATCCTCCAAAGTGTCGGCGAACTTGCAGTGTTCTGATAACCGGCGTAGTTCTGCTACAAACTCTGCAATAGTTTCTCCTTCTTTCTGCGACCGCGAGTTGAACATGAACCGTTGTACGATTTCCGACGGTGGCGGACAATAGTGTTCTCTAACGAGTGTGACGATTTCCTTGAACGAAAGGGTGGTTAGCTTTTCCGGAGCTACCAGATTCCTTATTACTTGATACGTTGGTGCTCCACACACGCTGAGCAAGATCGCGCGTTGCTTCCCAGCGTCCTCAACCCCGTTGGCGGCAAAATATTGCTCCAATCGCTCGGTATATGAGGTCCAGTCTTCCCTTCCTTGTTCAAAAGGTCCAATCGTGCCATGAGTAGTCATTCTGTTTAATCCTCGTCGCCAATTATGTGATAACTTAATGATCTGTCTTAACACATGCACGCAACTTTCAGATTCACTTATATACCATTCATTGGTATACACTGATCAACTAGTCAGGTACTACTACTACTAATATGCTCAACTTAAGATGTGGTAGGTGAATATAAAGACAAAGGTGATTTCATGCAGAATGCTCTAGAACACGGTACAACCAAACACTTAACATTCACTTAAGGTGTAGACATACAAAAAAGGTGAGAGTGAATGGAAGTGAAGGAAGTTTAAGGCCTAGACTAATCAACAAATAGAATACACACATGTATGGGTTCTGTGATCATTACAGATAGTTACTGATTTTATGACATCAGTAACATTAAAAAGAATCAAGACGTGATTTATATACATATATGTAGATCTTGAGCAACTATATACATATACTTACTGCATATACTGTACCTACTGATGGTATGTACATACGTATACTGTACATACTGTAAATGCTGTACACAGAAGTACTGTATTCATTCCATGTACCCACTCTCCTATTTCAGGTGATAGCCTACCTGTTTGCTCAGAAGGTTCTCTGTCCTCACAAGATGATTCTGATTAGAGGTAACCATGAGTACAGAGAGATGCAGATAAACTTCTCCTTCCAAACGTGAGATTTTCATATTCGCAAAACATGTAATACATCTCTCCATACTTGATTAATTGATTAAAATACTTAATTGATTATGTCACTCAGTGGTACGAACATGTGTGTATACATTGGGTATCCACTTATGCCCTTTTTGTTGTAATTTCGTTCCAGTGAGTGTGTTGAGAAGTTTGGTGAAAGCTTGGGACTTCACATATGGCAGACAGTCAATGAGTGCTTTGATGTGATGCCTGTATCTGCTGTAGTGGAAGATAAGGTCAGTGTGCTACTGTGGTGAGTACCAACTAGTGCATATGAGTACTGGTGAATTTGAACAACCTTGAATGTGAATACTCACTTTAGTATTGGAAGCACCCACTAGTCGGTACCGATGTATATGAGTAATGCTGAATGTGAAATCCACTCTAGGGTTGAGAGCTCCTAGTAGTGTTGTAGGCATTCAATTAGCTATTATACTGTTGTGAACAGTTAGGTTGTCCTATGCTTGCTTACAGGTATTATGTATGATATCAAAAAATGTTTTTTTTTTTGCAATTTATTTCACTGGCAGATATTTTGCACCCATGGTGGAATTCCCCGTCCCTGTCACGGTGGAGGGCTACTCTCGGCAATACGAGAAGCCCCTATTGTTCTGAGTGATCCGGAAATACAGTGTCCACTGGTTTGGGAGCTGATGTGGAGTGATCCCATCAGGTACATGTGTTATGTATGTATGTTGTACCTTTACATGTTATTGTTATTATTATTGAAGTTCCTCCACTAGCAGTAAGTATGTATTTTCTCATTTTCTGTATATTTTGTGTGACTTGTTCTGTCTTGTGTGTCTAGAGGAGATGAGATTTCGAAAGAAGTGTTGATTGAACTGAGAAAGAACAACGGTTTCATTCCCAATTCATCTTGTGGAACTGGGTATTTGTTCAGGTTAATCTCTCATTGTGTTGCACTGTATGTCACACATGTAACATAAAGAAAAGCACATGTACGTACCTTATGCAACATGTACATGTACATGAGTACTGTCTGAAGTAAGCATGATATAGCTATTCCCATGTCTGACTGTAGGGTTTGATGGTCCGTGTAGCCTACCCCACACATCCTGGAAATGAGTGTGATAATCCACATTCGTTGTATCACTTAGTGTGTGTATACTGGTGTAAAAGAGTGTTGTTGTCTGTTCAATGTTCTTCATGATTACTGATTGTTTCGTGTGCTCAGTGGAGAAGCTTTGGAGGGATTCTTACAGAGGAACAATCTATCACATGTGATAAGAGCGCATGAAGTGAAGGCTACAGGCTTTCAGGTGTGTGTACCTGTCACTGTTTGGTATGTACGTATATATGGTATGTGCACATATGTATGTGTTTGTATAATTATGTGTGAGTATGTGTATGCTCACAGCATGTACATAAACACTGCATAAAGTATTATGCATTTATTGAGTGTTTCCATATATATATATATATATATATGACTATACTCTATGAATATCTGGATGTCTGTGATAATGTATATCTCCTTGTGACGATGTGTACACTGTAAAAACACTGACACACATCCACCATTATTGGTGGATTTGATGAATGTGTCATCACCTGCTCAAATAATGTCATGATTGTTATTGGTGACAAGACAAAATGAATGTAACAAAATGTAGCCTGGCAAGAATGTACATACTTTGTGTGTGTAGGGGTGGTGGTGGTGTGTTTGCTTGGCTGGTCTACAAATGTGCATGTACGTACATATACAAACATACACCTGCCCCCATGAAGTACGTATTTACACTGCCTACCACAACGTATACACCTGTCTACCATTTCATATAAACAGGTGAACAATATTTGCACACTCCTTAAAACCACACATCCTGTTGCCATCACAACATCATCAGTTAAACAGCTCAAGCTTTGTTATATTCATTTTGTCTTATCTTCAATAGCAACCATGCCGATTCTTGAGCATAATACTATGGTGATACATACCATTCATCTAATCCACCAATAATGGTGGAGTATTTCCACCGGTGTTTTTACAGTGTATGGTTGTGGCTATCTTCATGCAGCTTTTATGGTACATGTAATGTGTGTACGTGCGTGATACAATAGTTATCGTCTCATTCATTCCAGCTTCAGCATAAAGGTCGCCTTTTGACTGTCTTCAGCTCTTCTGGTTACTGTGGGGGCACCAATGAAGCTGCCTGTGTGCTCATTGAGGGAAGAAAGATCAGAACAATTCGTCTGGACACAACATGATCAGTTGATATTATATCTGTGTTTAATTAACTATAGATTTAATTACACTTTGTAAGCCTGCATGCCATACTTCTAAGAGTAAGTATCTGCACATGTATTATGTTCTACATTATACCAGTTGGTAAGTATGTAATTGAATTTTCGACATAATGTATGTTTTCCTGTAGCATGCAATTCATTTAACAGTGGAACCTCTACTAATGGACACCCCAATAAAGGACACTATAGAAATTACCTCCCTACAAAGGACACATTCTATAGGCACATGCACCAATAGTAGGTTTGCTGGACCGCAAGTGTTTAATCCTCCAGTTAATGACAGTCACTCTCCACTTGGGAGAAGGGAGAACCACACGTCTTACCCATCACACATCCCGCACTCACTCAACACTCGCCGGTTCACACACACAAGGAAGGGGCTCGTGGAGAACCTCCTTGGCATAAAGTGGGGCCGAGCTGCAGGCACTGCCCCCAGTGTACCTCCAACCCTAGACCTCGCCCCTCATGACCCACTAGTGATTAGGGGAGGGGGTAGGCCACACCTGGGGACAATGACCCAAGCACCCTCTTTTCACGCCCTTGTAGAAGAGGGGGATCCTACAAAAAACACTGTGACCAAACAACCAGCAGAGACTTCCAGACATAGATCACAACAGCGTGGTAGCACCTATATGCACATGCTCAGTATGCCCACCAGACGCACATCACGAGAGTACTATTGGGTTACCACGATCGCAGAGCACTCGATACTTGATGCTTACGTAGCTGCAAGAGGCAACCTGGTTATGAGTGACCCCATTAACTACGGTTAACCTACCAGTTAACCTACATGTTCTGCTGCATAAGATATATATATATATATTTTTTACTATAATAGTATTGCAAGTTCTGTGTCACATGCATTCAGTAATCACTGATTGTAATTGGTACAATGTCATGCATCATTAAAATGAAACCATACTGTTCAAACAAATCAATAAATATTAAGTATTACGTAAATACAGAAATAAACTTAATTAAACAAAGCCAACATCCTCAAAATAATATCAAGTTTAAAACCTTTAGCTGAAGGCTTTTTAAACAAGAATTTAGTAGAAAGTTCTGTATGCAACTGCAGTATGTGTAATTCAACAATAATGACTTGATTGTTAAGTATTACATCAATTATTTAGTCACATCATTTCAGATGCTGCATGGTATGGAAGGCGCTCTGGAAAAAGGTCCCCACCATCATCATTTTCATCCTCAACTCTACTCTCTGGCCTGGCAGGGTGGAGAGCTTGGCAACACTTAGAGGACTGACAACAAGTACGTTTCTTACAACACTTGTAGCAACAAACACAAATAACAGTCAAAATGGGCAAGGACACCATAACATATGTGAGAATTAAAAGAATGATAGTAAACGTCTCAGGGTCGCTGCGCTGTAGTGTGGAATCAGCTGATAATTGAATGAAAAAGTTGGTCACCATAGTTCCCACCGAAGCTAGAATAAGATACAAGAGATAAAGAGACTCATAATAGTTGTGTTTAGGTTCTTTGTAAGGTTGAATCAGTGAGTGAACCCCAAGAATGATGATGAAACTAAAAGACAGGACAGTAGGTCGTATTAGTATGTTGTTAGCAAGGAGAGCATACAAAGACCACAGTACAACCAGATACAGCAGGTGGAGTCCAGCATACCAACGAAGCTTGTCCTTGTACACTCCTTGGAACACATCAAACACCGGATGTAGTTTGGAGAAACGAGGAAGAGGTAACTTGTGGAAGAGAGTAGGTATGGATGGAGAGTAGATGAGGGCCATTGGGAGGAGCAGGAGGAGGATAACAACAACACAAGCAATGGAGAAGAAAATCCGCATACTTATTTGTATGAATCTAAAATCAGGACAAGCCTTGGGTTTAAGACAATGATCATTGTTTACCGCCATACAGCATGAAGGCACTGGTCCTTCAGATAATATGTGAAAGGATATAGATAACAGGTCACCATAAGCCAGTACAATAACAGAACCAATACCGTGAAGAATGGTCCTCCTAGCTGTATGCTTCTCTCTGAAGTGTCGTGTGGCTCTTCTCAGCTTAGCCCAGGGAAGACGGCACTTCTGAAATGGACACCAATTACACTTCATCAGGAACAGGACCAGCACTATAGCAATAATACTCAATATATACTTGAAATATTCCAGAAAGTAATAAGGAGAAACCAGGCCATGGTTGTTTGGACTCAAAATAGCACTACCACTCAAAACGAAAGTGTAAATGTGGTTCTGCATGACAATCAGTGACAATACCTCCCCTAATGGAGATGCAAGTGGTAAACATTGATAAAAGAAGACAAAGGAGCGGCTTGTTCCTGAAACAAGGTTAATGTTGAAGAACATGATTATTGGGAGAACTATTAAGAGTAGGCCTACACCAAGGAATACCAGCAAGGAGAGTTTGGAGAACTCAAAAATTGATAATTGGTTCAGTTTTTCCTCATTAGCATTGTTGTCAACATAACACAGACAGGTAGATCCTAGGGATTCTTCATTAAAATCCGAAGCGTTACAGTAACTGTTCGTCTTGCATGCAGTAACCGCTCTCCTAACATCACAGAAAAACGCTGGCACTTGTGTACGCGGGACCAGTAGCGCATGTGGGACATGTCCATTAGCACTTTTATGGCTTCCGCGGTCGGCGATTTTTCGTTATATTCAAGAGCTTCTATTTTTGTTTGAGAAGAAGAAAACGACACGAAACCTTTTGAAGACAACATTTTAGGACATAAGCTTTGATTTTAGAGCTTTCTGTAGTACTTCGCTTCATAACTACGGAGAAAATCGGCACTAAAATAGGCTTATAAAAAGTAGTTTTTTGAGCGGGGGTTTGTTAAGATGGCTCCAAATTACACCATATCTGGGTTTTAGATACACAAATGTATTATCTAAAAGTCTACCGAGGGGGATTTTGATACAACTAAGACTTAGTGAGATATTAACGAAAATATGGTAAATCGTAAAAACTTACCGTGAATTCTCGCTAATAACTCAAGAATGGAATAACGAATCAAAATCCCCCTCGGTGAAAAGTTGAATTGTTGTCGGTTCTCCGTACTAAAGTATTCAGATTGATCCTACGTAGCCTGGATCAAAACCCCCCTCAACATTGCTGATTCCACTGATGTGATCCACTGCCGATGCCATTTATCACATGATTGTCATGTGACTAATTGGCTTACGTCATAATCTCGTCGATATCAAGTGTTAGTGTTAACGTCTTTGAGATTGTTTCGATACCTTTTTGGCCCAATTGATTGTTTATTTTGAACTTTTAATATTTATAATGATAGAATTGATAATATTTTTTCGATCGTTTTGAGAAGAAAGACAAATAGGAGCTGAAGCGAGGCACAGAAGACAATCGAGGTACGCACCGATATATGACGGAATTATGATCGTATACCTTCATTTTATCATCTTTTTGCACTTCTGATGCCTGAAATAACTGAAAATACTCCATTACTAATCGTATCTTATTTCAATAGCTGCGCTCTATCTCCCAAATTGTCTGAAATGGAATACGCAGTCGAAAATAATTTCTATTTTTTATCTAAACCTCTTCAAAAGGGTTTAAATCAAAGAAAATAAGGATTAAAGTGGTGAAGAAACGCCGAACATATATTATCTTTGCTACATATTTCCGAACTTCGATCGATTATCTTGCGTAATCACCCGACTAAATCACGAGATAGTCATGTGATAACGCTATCTCAGGCTGCACCAAGGCGTTAATAGCATTCTATTAACGCTTAGTGAGACAACTGGACATGTTCCACATGCGAGGGGGTGGAAATAAATTTTAACACACGGATACGAGTACGGATAACTTGTATAGAATGAATCATTTCTACGATCGACACTCTCAACTATATTTCCACGACAAAATTCATAATTGTTCCCTTTCTCGATAGTACTGCACCTTGGTGTCTTGAGACGATCTTCGGTAGAGGTGGTGAAATCGCACTTCAGGTAAGCAATCCCGCTACTGGAATTAAAAGTATCATTGCAATATTCGATCGAAGTGACACTGCAGTCCCCTTCAATACTGCTTCCTATACACGGAGACATCATCACCACGAACACGAGAACCTTACTCAAAACGAGCCTCATTCTGTGGAAGAGCATCGGATACAGGTAGACCATAGTTCCTAGACCTCGAATACCGGTGGTATGGAAGATTCTATGGTGTGACCTCTATTATCTATGGTGTGACAGACATAAGACACCTCCCCTAAGAAATATCATCAAATTCTACATGAATGTCATTAATAATCCATACTATGAATATTATTAGACCACTTTCAAAATGACGTCACAGTTTAGCGCCAGTATAAAGGGAATGGTTGAATCAGCCGAACAGTTGTGTTTTATACATATGTTCCAAATATCCAGATTACATCATTGTTTATTTAACAATGTACAGTAACTATGTGTATATAATATGTAATAATTTCTAAATATAGTGCATATGAGAGACCCTGCATACTGGGCCTGAAACAACCCGCCACACAACTGCTCATGATTATTGTTAACCAGGTTACCACAATGGAATATATGCTGTAATATTATGTATACGTATATGTACAAAGAAATATGCATACAGTATGTATACATACATACGTACGTACATATGATATATGAACCAGCTGCAGAATTTCATTTTAGAAAGGTTAGCAAGAAAATGCAAATATGGTTGTGAAGAAAGAGGCTAACATGAGTATTAATGTTGTCTCATATATTTTTGGAAAGAAAGTGTGTAAATTTCCTTGGGGAGGAGCAAAAATGAGGCAAATGTACCCCTCCCTTCAAAGAGACCCTGCATACCATACATACGTACCTACCTACACATGCTCATATAAAGCCTTATTATGTATTTGTCATCTCATTGTGTGTAGCGCTCTGTGAGGAAAACCCTACTCGTTTAGCAATATCTGCTGTGATTGGTTTGACTGGAGGTTTTGTACCAGTGGTGACCACTCAGCCTGAACCAGATGAAGTAGACGGTTGTGTGCAGAAGGAGACTCTCGTCCAAGATAGGGATGCAGCTACACATGGCCCATGGATCAAAAGAGGAAGAACTGCTAAGAAAGAGCAAAATTGGATCTATTGGTAAGTTAGTTCACATACGTACAGTGTATGTACATATGTATTTACTACATGCTTATCATGAATGTAGACATACTTGTGTATACGCTCTATATACGTACATATGAGTCATGAGTGTGGATGCTTACACTTCCTTGGATGTATACATGTACACACACACACACACACACACACACACACACACACACACACACACACACACACACACACACACACACACACACACACACACACACACACACACACAAAATACACACAAACACACGTATACACACACACGTACATCCACACACATGCATGTGCACACACACACATGCACACACACACACACACACACACACACACACACACACACACACACACACACACACAATATTTGCACACTCCTTAATTTAAATCACACATCCTGTTGCCCATTCCAACATCATCAGTTAAACAGCTCAAGCTTTGTTGTATTCATTTTGTCTTGTCACCAATAACAACCATGCCGATTCTTGAGCATAATAATTATGGTGATAGCTACATACAATTCATCTAATCCACCAATAATGGTGGGATATTTCCACCAGTGTTTTTTACAGTGTATGGTTGTGGCTATCTTCATGCAGCTTTTATGGTACAAGTAATGTGTACGTACATGATACAATAGTTATTGTCTCATTAATTCCAGCTTCAGCATAAAGGTCGCCTTTTGACTGTCTTCAGCTCTTCTGGTTACTGTGGGGGCACCAACGAAGCTGCCTGTGTGCTCATGGAGGGAAGAAAGATCAGAACCATTCGTCTGGACACAACATGATCAGTTGATATTATATCTGTGTTAAATTAACTATAGATTTAATTATACTTTGTAAGTCTGCATGCCATATTTCTAAAAGTAATTATCTGTACGTGAGTAATGTTCTACAGTATACCAGGTGGTATGTAATTGACTTTTGGAAATAATGTATGTTTTCCTGTATATAGCATGCAATTCATTTACGTATACACACACTTGTCGTGTATGAACCTCCAGGTTACCATATATAACTGCATATAATATCTAAGTTTACTAGCTAGTGTATAATGTGTAATTATAATGCAAGACTTGTGTCACATGTAGTAATCACTGATTGTAATTGGCATTAATGCAAAATCAATCAATATTAAAGTATAAATCCGGATAATAATATATAAACTTAGGCAAAAGGGCAAACATCAAAATAATATCATGTTATTTGACATAATGGTAATTCATACTGGGAAAACCTTTAACTGATCATGAAGGCTTCTTTAACAAGTATTAGTTAAATTTTCTGTATGCAACTGCATTATGTGTAATTCAACAATAATGTTAAGTATTCCATCAATTATCTAGTCACATCATCTCAGATGCTGCATGGTATGGAAGGCGTTCTGGAAGAGGGTCCCCACCATCATCATTCTCATCCTCATCTTTACTCTCTGGCCTCGTGGGATGGAGAACTTGGCAACACTTGGAGAACCGACAACAAGTACGTTTCTTACAAGACTTGTAACAACCATAAATTAAAATGGGCAAGGACCCCATGTATGTTGAGAGAATATTGAAAGATATCAAAATTTCCAGGGACAGCTGGAAAAAGTTGCTTAACACAGTGACCAATGAAGCAAGAACATTAAGATACAGGAGAAGAGACTCATAATAGTTGTGTTTAGGTTCTTTGTAAGGTTGAATCATTGAGTGAATCCCAAGAATAGCGAGGAAGCTAAAGGACAGGACAACATGCCGTGTTAGCACTTTAGTAGCAAGGCCAGCATACAAAGACCACAATACAACCAGATACAGCAGGTGGAGTCCAGCATACCATCGAAGCTTATCCTTGTACACTCCTTGGAACACATCAAACACCGGATGTAGTTTGGAGAAACGAGGAAGACGCAACTTGTGGAAGAGAGTAGGTATGGATGGAGAGTAGATGAGGGCCATTGGGAGGAGCAGGAGGAGGATTACAACAACACAAGCAATGGAGAAGAATACTTGTATACGTGTTTGTAAGAATGTGACATCAGGACAAGCCTTAGGTTTAAGACAATGATCAGAATAAATGTATGTTCTATTATTATAATAATAGTTTACCGCCATACAGCATGAAGGCATAATAATTGGTCCTCCAGATAATATGCGAAAGGATATAGATACAAGGTCACCATAAGCCAGTACAATAACAGAACCAATACCATGAAGAATGGTCCTCTTAGCTGTATGCTTCTCTCTGAAGTGTCGTGTGGCTCTTCTCAGCTTAGCCCAGGGAAGACGGCACTTCTGAAATGGACACCAATTACACTTCACTAGGAACAGGACCAGCACTATAGCAATAATACTCAATATATATTTGAAATATTCCAGAAAGTAATAAGGAGAAACCAGGGCATGGTTGTTTGGACTCGAAATAGCATTACCACTAATGGACAAAACGAAAGAGTAAATGTGGTTCTGCATGACGATCAGTGACGATACCTCCCCGATTGGAAATGCAAGTGGTAAACATTGATAAAAGAAGACAAAAGAGCGGCTTGTTCCTGAAACAAGGTTAATATTGAAGAACATGATTATTGGGAGAACTATCAATAGTTGGCCTACACCAATGAATACTAACCAGAAGAGTTTGAGGAATTTAAAAGTTAACGGGTTCAGATTTTCCTCATTACCATTGTCATAACATAGACAGGTAGATTCCCTGGATTCTTCTGAATCATTAAAATCTGAAGCGTTACAGTAACTGTTCTCCTTGCAGTTTGAAATATCACAGAAATACGCCGGCACTAGTGGGGAGTACGAATAATTTGCACAGAATGAATCATTTCTACGATCGACTCTCTCAACATTATTTCCACGACAAAATTCATAATTGTTCCCTTTCTCGAGAGTACTGCACCTTGGTGTCTTGAGATGATCTTCAGTAGAGGCGGTGAAATCGCACTTCAGGTAAGCAATCCCGCTACTGGAATTAAACGTATCATCGCAATATTCGATCGAAGTGATACTGCATTCCCCTTCAATACCGCTTCCTATACACGGAGACATCATCACCACGAAAAAGAGAGCCTTACTCAAAACGAGCCTCATTCTGTCGAAGAGCATCAGATACAGGTGACACTTGTGACATGCACGGTGAATTTGACCTCCCCGTTTATGGTAATAAGACCATGATGAGACTAACGTTTCGTTATAAACAGACACCTCTCTAAGAAATACCATAGCACTTTCAAACTGACGTCACAGTTTCGCGCCATTTTTGTATTGGTTGGCCATAGGTACTATGCCCGTTTGTTGCGGAGCTGTATGCTGTGCAAATCGTTTCTCGAAGGAATCGAGTGTTACTTTTAATCGTTTCCCAGAGGACAGTAGAGTGAACAGTCGATAATCAGACCTATAATTATTCGGACACTCGGATGTCGGAAAGTACTGAGTCTGAAGGGTATTGACTTCGAAACAATGAGCATTATTTAAGGGCCTAGAAGATGTACTCGTATGTACTCTGAAGTTTGTACCTTTGTGCATCCTTGTGATAAGGGTGATTAGATGGCGTGCCTGAAATAATCGATTTCTGGACGATCCGATCAATGTTTCAGAACACAACCTTCCTGTTTGATCAATATTTTCAAATTGAAAACTCACCGCTTGTACATACAATCCTCAGCTTCAACATATTCAAGTTGGAATCGGACGAGTCACTAATACAGATTGCATACTCGAACCATATGTTACGTAGTTTTTGAATGTCTATGATCAGACGTCTCAATTTCGTATTTTTCTATTTAATTTAGTATAGTAGGAAAATGGATTTAATCGTCGTGTATCTTCTTTCATAATAAAGTGAACCCGACGAAATCTCCACCAGTAGCAGACCACCTTAATCTGTATTATTTATAAGCTAGTAAGTAGCTAATAGGTTATCCCTTCATCGAGTTTACATTCCACCTACGTACGTATGTTATATACACTGTCAGGTTTACATACATGTATATATATTATATTATATATACGTCGTATAGCTATACTCAAACGAACATCATTCTGTGGAAGAGCATATAGGTAGACCATAGATCCTAGACCCTAAATATATATCGTTGCCAGGGTGCATTTGCCCCCCCCCCCCCTTTTTTAAAGTTGCTTACATATAAAAGTTTCTTCGTGGATGACTGGATTTCCGGGCTTCAAAGCAATCTATTTTTACAAACTTAGTTATGCGCATGTTCACTAAGAAATTCTATAGGAACTATATATTTTTGGCTGTTAGCTCCATGGGTGACCATGAGTGAAGCAGACCCACTTAAGGACTGGAACCTCATATCAATTACACACTAGGGCACCAGAGCTTTGATAGTTTCACCATAGACATAGTTTAGAGTGTCTATGGTTTCACTAGTTAGGGTTAGGGATGTCGATATGTGTGCACATCATTAATTAGGATTAACCTTGGATAATATTAATATTATTATGCAATTGATCCCAATTTGGGAATAAAAGTACTCTGTAATGCATCCCTATATAACTAGCAATATGACATTGATATTGTTAACATTAAATATAGCCGGCCATCGTAAACTCATACAAACATTGGTTATCATAGCTACAGGTTAAGTTGTCTGGTATATATACAGTGGAACCTCTATTAAAGGACTCTCCCAATAAAGGACAACATAGAAATTACCTCCATACAAAGGACACTTCCTTAGGCCCCAAAAATAAACTTTCCTATAGTGCTAATACATTTAATTTTCCACCTCTGAAGAGTGGACAACCTCCCTATAGTGGACAAATTAGATGGTCCCAATGTGTCCTTTGTAAAGAAGTTCCACTGTATAATGTTTATTTGAAGTAATAATAATCATTAAGATATAATTCATAACAATATTAAATTGACATTAATATACACATCCTTAGAAAATTTTACTCAAGACTCGGCGCAAGTATAATACTATATCATTATTATGAGGAACAGTAAATAATTTGGTCAAGTAATGCAAACGTAATTGAAAAGGAGACTATTTCAATAATAAAGAGTATTACCCTATATGTTCAGTCCAGGGATTCGTCACTCAGTAGCTCTTCTTCATTCCCACTGTCTTCTCCATTTTGCTGAGGAGGAGCAATGTTCTCTAGAACAGCTCTCAGTCTCTGTGCCAAGTACTGAGCAGTATCTCTAGCTGTCTGCCCTGCTCCTTCAGTAGATGGATCTGCAGTGTTGAGAGGAGACACACATACGTACGTAAGTATGTAACAATGCAAGTTGTCTAGTGTGATGAGGAAGACTATCTTACCAGACACAACAACATGGCAATAGATGTTCCTCGGAGCACCTTGATACAAGGAATGTCATCTGCACAGAGAATGAGTTAGTAAGAATCAATATATGTATATCATGTCTGTGTGCACATACGTACAGTAACTGTATGTACATACAATATATTTTGTCCTAAATGCAATGAGTAACAATAATATGTGAACTTGTTGCATATCAAATGCAGTAACATAGTACAAAATGTATTATACTTTGAATGCAGTAATGCATATGATATTCAGAGTCATGGGTAGTATATTGAATGTAATATGGACAATCATACACATTGAACAGTCCTGATTCCTACAAGGTAAAACTGTAATGGATCTATGTGCACTCCTTTCAATCTGACACTGTTAGAACTGCTTAACCCTCAATTCTCTTCGTTCCCTGGGTGCACGTGTTTGGAGCAGGTACCAGTGCATTAATCCCACTTTGCTCTGTTTACTCTGTTATCTACAACCACTTAACGTCATGTTTGAAGCAATAATGGATGACAGCTCAAACCCATTACTCTGTTAACCAACCATTAGTGTTAGCTCAGACAGAATACACTGGACATATGTACATATATATATACCTATGTACATACTTATGTATATGTATGGGCCAACAAGTAAATGTATCTACTGTATGTAAGTATGTATGTATGTACGGATAGTACTAACGTAGATGTACATTTGTATGTATGCACAGTATGCACTGTATGTGCATGAAAGCACTGACATATGTACACATGTACTGTAGATGTATGTATGTGTACTACGTAGAGTGGTGACACAGAGTAGACACACATAATAAAATATTGTGCATATATGCATGTGTAATATGTTTACTGCACACAGAATTTAATGTACAGTTTAAAATTGAAGCAGATAACAGAATGACGTACACAGATAAATCTATCCCATGTAATATAGAAAAATTTAGAATATACTTCGAATGCAGTGATGCATGCGCATAATCACAGTCATAGGTAGTACTGTATATTGAACGTAATATACGTATGTATAATGTATGTACATGCCATTACTGTAACGGAGCCATGTGTAATCCACTTAATCTGACACTGTTTGAACTGCTAAAACTCTCAGTTCTCTTGGTTCCTTGGGTGCATGTGTTTGGAGCAGGTACCAGTGCATTAATCCCACTTTGCTCTGTTTACTCTGTTATCTACAACCACTTAACGTCACTTTCGACTGCACATAATGCTGATGTTTGAAGCAATAATAGATGACACCTCAAACCCAATACTCTGCTACCCAACCATTAGTGGCAGCTCAGACAGAATACACTGGACGTGTGTACCTAAATACATACATGGGTATATGTATGAGCCAACGTACATAAATACATCTACTGTATGCATGCATTGATGGATGGATAGTGCTAACATAGGTGTACATTTGCATGTATGCACAGTATATGCACTGTATGTATATTAAAAGTGCTGACATGTATACGAATGTACTGTAGATGCATGTATCATATGTATGTGTACTGCACATGTAGAGTGG